>JASANB010000160.1:0-17226 GCA_030248155.1 Sabatieria punctata | reverse complement strand
TCTTCTTGCGTTTGGTGTCATTTGAAAGAGAGCGCTTTGGCGAATCGATTGGCTTGTCGTCGGTCAAAAACAAGTCACTGGGCCGGAGTACTGTAAGAATTTAAATTGAGCGAGTTTAGTACACTCTACTGTAATTTTAATAGTGAAAGTGTATTTGCATGTGACTACTCACGTAGTTCTTATGTCCTGTGCTCAGACGGCCAGTTATCTCTGAAATCTGGACACAACGTGGTATCTATCTGGTGTAGTTTTCTCCGCTGATTCAGAATATCGTCATATTTGCATATGGCAACTCACTCGCAAATTTACGGACTCTGAAATTTCATTAAGAAACTTGCCATGACAAGCCGTTATCCTGAAATAAATGTTCAGAATTCATGCATTAGTGAAAGGAACCTTTTTGTCATTCAAGTGTACCCGACCAATTTTAACCCGCTGAGTAAAGAATGAGCTTTGTTTTAATCAATAAGTGATCCTTTTTTTGATATATACGAATATTAATACAAATTTGGTTTGAACTGTAATATCTCAAAATTGAAAAACGGTAAAGAAAAACAAGAGGCCATTTTTGCAACTCGTCTGATCAAAGGAGGTCGGGTACACTATTGATTGACAAATGATTTCAAATGCATGAATATTGCATTTATTTCAGGAATATTGACTTGTCACGGCATGTTTCTTACTGAAACTTCAGAGGTTCATAGGCTAGCTGGCTAGGACTTGGCTAAAACAAAAGTGTAAACAACACAAGATAGAGGATTCGTTCGGGAGATATGTATAGCGATTGGAAACTACAGTATGTACGTATATGCTAAAGGTACGTAGGAAGTGGTAAAAAAAGTGCTCATGAAGTGGTAAAACAGTTAGCTTTTGACGACTCGTTTGAACGACGACATGTTTTTTCAATTTTGTCCAAACTCCAACATAAATAAGGGAACCGCATTTGCTCCCTCCCCGAATCTACCAACACAATTTTAGCATGGACCGCGCTATTGCGCGCTACACGCAAACGCGATTCCCTTAATTAACTTGCTATTTGTTATTAACTTGCTGGTAAACAGTACAGGGATGATAATATTCAGAGTCAATGGAACACTTCAGTCCCGTTTTTTGGCCAAGATCATAAAAACACCGTCATGTTCGTATTGAGTGACGTTTTGGTGACAGTCGATGCCAGCCTTGTCCATAGCATTAACAATGTCCTCGTAGGTAAGATAAAGTAGAGAGAAGTGGTCGTCTGCATAAGTGTATTCTGTGTCTTCGAGCACAGAAATTAAAATGAAGTAGCCACCGGATTTTAGCAACCGCACCACGTTCTTCATTGCCTTCTCATACTGATCTAATGTTTGGCAGGCTGATTCCAAGCAAAAGATAGTGGTTACAATGTCGTAGTCTGGCTGGTTGACGTCTTGCAGAACCGAGAGCTGGTGCACGTCGCAAGAAAGTATGTGCTTCACTCTCTGACGAGCATCCACCTCCATCTGTGCCCAGACTGATTTTAACGGTTCCAGTCCTTCGGCCATCGCTACGCACTTTATGATAGGTAACCAGTCGAAGTTGGATGAGCCGTTAATCCACTTGCTCAGTTCCTCACGACTCGTATCGGAGAAATCGCTTAGGTCGATGATAGAAGCCACCTTGCGCATGCACAGCGCCACGTATATAGTGGGCCCCGACCCCACGTCCAACAGTCTTGCGTCAGTTAGCGGGATCCGTCGCACGAACGCAGACAGCGCGAATAGAGCGATCTTGAGACCGTGTTCTGTTGCTTCCTTTGAGTAAAAGTGGTTGAGATAAGATGCCGGATTGAAGTTTGCCTGGTAGTCCTGCGGTTGGTGGATCACTGGGCCACTCATTTTGCGCAGCGAGTCGAAAGTACCCAACAACTGGTGTACGCGCGGCCGGGGCACAGACTCCTTTAACATTGTGAGGCTAGTTTACGTTCAAAAGCCAGCTGTTTGCCTGAATATTTGACCGGCGCAAAGCCGCAAAGCCTTTATTATCTACGTGACTGGATTTTTCTGAACTACCAAAATTACAACATCATTCTCTGTGCGCAGCAACTTCATATTATCCACTTCCATTGCACACAAACTCAGCGTTTCCCTAAGAATCTCCTCGTCCAACGGCAAGCAGAGAAACTTTTGACTTTCCAAAGTAATAGCACTCTTGTCCGAGTATAGCGCACATGAAGAGGAAACCGCTGGGTTTAAGCCAGCTGAGAACGTTAGCCACAACTTTTTGGTAATCCAGTTTGGTGCGAGTGGCGTACTCCATACAGTAAGTGGTTGTCAGCACGTCGAACTGTTGCGGCACAGCAACACTACTGGACGGGTACGACTGACTGAGATCGAACAAGGCGCTGCTTCGTACGTCGCAGCTCAACACAGCCCGCACCTTGGATCGGGCCTGGGTTTGGATCTTGCAATTGTCATCGGTACAGCATTCAACGGCTTTGATGAAGTTAATTATGTTTGTCCAGTCGAAAGTGTTTTCACTATTCCACCACTTGATCAACTGGTCTCTCTGCTTTCGGGTACGTACTCACTTAGGTAGATGCTGTCAACGTGGTTGCGAAAGACAATGGCTGGGGTGATGGCCGGGCCTGTGCCCACATCCAGCATTACGCCTCCTTTCGGTATGCGACCGATCATGGTTGGCATAAAGTAGAGCGCTAATGTCATGGCAGCTTCGGAACCCATTTTGCTATAAAACGTCTTCAGATATTTTTCGGCGTCGAAGGCTGTCGCGTGCTGCTCGGGTTCGTAGACAGGCAGGTTTCTGATTTTTTCTTCGATTCTACGGTCTTCCTCCTCTTGCTCCAGTTCGAACGGCGATAATTCCGACATGCTGCTCTTCGGCTATAAATATGTACACAAGAGAACACGGCCGCACCGATCTGTTTAGTTGTTGCCGGCTGTTGCGCTAGGATGCACTTGCTGCCGAACACAAACGCAGCTGTTCTGCAAATTTACTGCACAGATATACACTAGTAGTTTTTCTGCGCCACCAAAACGAAGATATCGTTAGCCGACTCGATGCATTTCATGGAGTCCAGATCAATATTTGCAGTTCTCAAGGCCTCCATAGCAATTTCTTTGGTTAGGTGCATGCAGCGAAATTCAGTATCTCCGAATTTGTACGAATCGGCCTCCATGACAGCTGCTTGGAAGAAGTAGCCTCCTGGTTTGAGAAACTTGACAACATTGAGCACCGCGTTCAAATATTCTTGTTTAGTTTGTGTGGCGTACTCGAGACAGTACGTAGTGGTTATGATGTCAAATGATTCCGGAATGGACAGATTATGAGGGACCGAACCACTCGCATCGAACAAAGCCCCGCTGAAAACGTCGCAACTCAAAATCCCTTTCACTTTCTGTCGCGTTTGTAGTTCTAACGTTTCGTTCCTGTCAGTACAGCACTGAATTGCTTTTATAAAACTGATCACATTGTTCCAGTCAAACACGCGTTCACCCTTCCACCAACTCTCCAGCAGTTGTCTGTTCTGAATGGCAAAGTCACTCAGATAAATGTCGTCAGCGATTTCTCGAAAGGCCAATGCAGCCGTAATCGTAGGACCAGTGCCGACGTCAAGCAACTTTCCACCTTTGGGAATGCGGTAAGCCAGACTTGGCAGAAAAAACAACACCATATTCATTGCGCAGTCTTCCTTGACAGTCTGATAAAAGTCTTCGAGGTACCGTTTTGGATCGAACGCTGTGGCATGGTCCCGAGGCGCAAATACTTTTCGACCGTCATCCTTAGCGCTGGTAGTTGCTAGCTGTTCGTCCATCGTGCTCAGACGTAAAGCGTATAGTGTCTGGGTGTATAGACGTACGTCAGCCGTTCTGCTGCTGCTCGGCCTCTGGCTGTGTACACACACTCAGGTTAGGTTGACTTACTCCATTACAAGATGCAGATGGTCGAGAACACCGAGTATCCTGAGAACACCCAAGGTATTCTACATGAACCGATAGCTAACAAAAAATCCAAAGAGATCGAACGACTGCGAATGTCGTGATTAAAAATCTGTACAAAGTAGCTCCTACCATGTAGAAAACCTACAACGTAATCCTGGAGTAAAAAAATCGGTCTAATTCCAGTTTTAAATGCTAAGATAGGATACTGGCTTCCTTGACTGCGGCTCATGTAACCAAAAAAAAACTCGAAGGCGCGATTACATAGATGGGATGGTTAGGGGCCGACCATAAACTACGACGTTTAGAGAGGAGGGGTGTGGGTAGTAGTTGAACGTCGGAAAACGTCACATGCAGGACATATACTTAGACAGAAGCAATTAAAAGGCATCTTTAAACAACTAACTGCTTTTTGCCCAAAACATGACATTATTTGAAAGTTTAAAAAGGATGAAGTTAGATTCATAGCGTTTGTAGTTTACCGGAAATGCAAACTCAGATATTTAGTAAATTTAGAGTATTTTCCACAACTTTCAGTATAGAAAAGTAAATTAGAATTTAATTAAAAGCTGAAATTAAATTAAAATCATATTAAGTTGTTTGCAAACTGGAGCAAGTAAATTAAAAAGTAAGTAAATTATTTTGCCGTGGTGCAAGTAAATTAAAAACCAAGTAAATTCCTGAACTAATTTACTTGGCAACGGTAACTTTTACTTCCCAGACAACGCGTACATTTTACAGTAGAAAATACGGTTTAAGCGACTGTCTGCCTCTTTAAAAGTCTCTAACAGATCTAGAATGAACCACATTATCAGATAAACTGTTCCAGATAGGGACAACTCCACAAGCAAAAGAAAATTCTCTCATGTTGGATCGTTGCAAAGAATGACTGCGAGTTACTGTTTGGGATGCTATTGAGTAGAACTCTTCGTAGGGCATATCAACTATGCTGCGAAGCAGTTTATAGACAAATATAAGATCAGCTTGTATTCTTCTAATCCCCAGGTAGTGTAAGCCTGTGGCTACCAGACGAATTTCATAAGGGAGAGAACCAAGCTCAGGGATCTTTGAAGTAAAGAAACGCTGTACAGGTTCCATTTTCTGGATATATCTTTTACCAAATAACTCTAATAGTCCGCTAAACCATGACAATCAACATAAATGAAATAGTACAACTATTTTTCGAAAAATTCTGTCAGCCGCTGACACATGCTGGCAAGTTCAGAGGTCTGCCCAAATAACTGCTCCACTGACACTGTCAGCTTGCGTCATTTCTGTCAGCGCTGAACAATTAAAGACCCGGCTTAACCGCTACTCAGACAATAATCAAGCAAGTTTATTCGTAAATTTACATAGACTGCATACAGAAGGTGGTGTGGTAGTAAGTAGGGTCAGATCCGTTGAAGGTAGTGGTAGTCAGGGGTGGCGGTGAAGTCGAGATAGGAGAGTTTCGGGGAGACATCAGACAGCAGAGACCAGTGGTTGCGGGCGCGTGTGTGTTCCAAGGCCAGCAGACAGCAGTAGGGGTAGTGCAGCCCCAGTCTACGCAGATCGCTTGGTCGCATCGTTCTTTCCTCCACGCCCAGCCCTAGCAGACACCGGCCGATGGCGTCGACAGTCACTCCGTGCCCCACCACCAACACTTGGTCCTCTACGCCACTCATCAGCTGGGCGGCGGTCTGCATGAGACGACCGTAGGTGTGCAACGGTGTGCGCTCGGCAGCTCGCAGCCGCTCCAACTGCTCCAGAGTGCACAACGGCTCCCACGACACACTCACCGAGTAGCCGATTTGCTTCAACTGCGCCGGAGACATAAACTGCGGAAGACCAGTTTGACTGTATTCAGTGAGAGACTCGAACAGGCCTGGCTCCACGCACATCTCTACCTGGTTGCCACTGCCCTTGCACAGCAGCTCTGCCGTCTGAACACAACGCAGCGCCGGAGACACAAACACTCGGTCGAATCTTATCTTGGCTCGTCTCAGACCCTCTGCAAGTAGACCTGCGGTGACGCGACCCATCTCTGTGATTGGCGGATCGGCACCGTACTCTGCAACGCCGCCCTCTCTTTTCATAATGATCACCGGTTGATTCTGAAACAAGAGCTCTCTCTGTACACCGCAAGAAGAAGGGCGCTGACCAAGTCGAACGATTCGTATCTGTTCAGTCTGTCCAAAGATGTGGTCACTTTCTTCACCCAGTTTGGAAACAATTTGTCAGTGCGCTCAGCTGTTCTCACCAGAAACACCCGTCCTTGTGTCTGTTTCGATGATTCTTGTCTTATTTTCAGCTGCTGTACTGAGGTCGTTCCAGGCACAATCACCGATTTTATGCTACGCCGAGCGCTCTGTTCGCCTAACACTGGAGGCTGCCGACGCGCTGTCTGTTCGACTGCTGGCGATCGGACCATAAGAGGAGTTGGCACCTGGGCTTTGACACTGAGACGTGCTGTAGAACAAAGTGGCGAGTTGACACTGAAGCCGGCCGTAGTAGTAGAACAAGGCATCGGTGTGTTGGCACTGCACCGACCTGTAGAACCAGGGATCGGGCTGTTGGCACGGCAACGTGCTGTAGAACAAGGTATAGGTGTGTTGGCACTAAAGCCTGCTGTAGTAATAGAGCATGCAATCGGAGTGTTGGCACTGCACCGTCCTGTAGAAAGAGATATGGGGCTGTTGGCACTGCAAGGTGCTGTAGAACAAGGTATGGGTGTGTGGAATGTGCCACTTCGGTCAGTTTCGATGGTGGTGGCCGTGAGGTCTGCTTGTAGAGCGGCAGTGCGACCGGTTGTCGTGGCTTGCCAACTGATCGTTTCAGTCAAGTCAGTGTCACTGGCTTGGTGGTTCCGCTGCGGCCGTTCGTCTAGAGTCTTTGAAGCTGCAGGGGTGGCCAGTTGCGTTGTCTCCACCACATCTAGGTCAGGTGAGGCCGGCTCAACTACACGTTCAAACACTGGCAGTTGGTCTGCAGGCACGGGGATCTGGGCGTCTTTGATGCAACTGTGCGCTTTGCTGTCTGTCGAGTAGATGGTTGTAGTCGAAGTGGATTGGTCGTCGGTCGAAGAGGTGGGGCTGCTGGTGTAGGAGCTTGAGTAATCGGAAGGTTCAAGTTGGCTGCTGGTGTCCTCGTTTGGAAGGGCTGTCTTCATTGAATCCGTGCTTGTCATCTTCTGCTTACAAAACAACAACCGCCAACAATACAAATAAGAAAACAAATGAATAATATAGTGTTAGGCCGCCAATTCGTACTGCACAGTACCAGGAATAGAACTAAAAGTCCCCTAATCTGGAATAGCTTGAGTCCCCTATTCTAGAATAGAACTGAAAAGGGCACTGTCGCGGTTTAGGGATCATTTCAAAGTTTAGCTATACTCTTCCCTGTTGGTATACTAGTTACTTGAACTGTCTGTATACTAGTTTACTTTGGATGACTTTTGGCTACTAGTTTACTTTAGATTACTAATGCATCCGTTTTACTTTAGCTACGTTATTCGTCAACGCCCACCGATTTCTTCGCAACCGAATTCGATGCCCAACTGTGGAAACTATCGCGAAGCCCACCTACAGGGTGTCTCAAAAAAATGATCACATTTCTTTTTACTGCCATTTCCGTAAATTTTGACCAAATAGGCTGAAATTTGGACCATAGGTGCCAAAAGTCGGGCAATTTTATGTGTTAAAGTTGGTGCACTAGGCTTGATTCATTCCCGAGAAATTTCAAAAAAAGTGAAATTTGGTAATTTCAATAGTGAAAGTCGGTCACCGAAAAACGGAAACATTTCCTTTTCCTGTATCTTTTCTAATTTTTGACGGAATTGGATGAAATTTGGAGTGTAAACGCAGACGTTCAGTGTAATTCGTGTGTAAAAAGTTGACGCATGAACTCCAACGCTATCGTTAGAGTTTAGGCGATAATGTAATGTAACGTTTTTTCGGTGACCGGCTTTTGGTATTGAAATTGCCAAATTTCACTTTTTTTGAAATTTCTCGAGAATTGGTGAAGCCTAGTCCACCAAATTTTAACACATAAAATTGCCCGAGTTTGGACACCTATGATCCAAATTTCAGCCTATTTGGTCAAAATTTGCGGAAATGGCAGTGAAAAGAAATGTGATCATTTTTTCGGTAACCGGCTTTCACTATTGATTTAACAAATTTCACTATTTTTGAAATTTCTCGGGAATGAGTCAAGCCTAGTGCACTGCACCAAACTTTATCACATAAAATTGCCCGAGTTTGGGCACCTATGGTCCAAATTTCAGCCTATCTGGTCAAAATTTGCGGAAATGGCAGTAAAAATAAATGTGATCATTTTTTTGAGACACCCTGTAGTTTATTACAGGTGACTTATTGCTTCTGTTTAACTTTAGATGATTAATCGACCTGTGTTACTTTAGCTGCTTCTTTATCGACGCCCGGCTGTGGGAAACTGCCAAATAAATTACGGTCTGACCGGACTGCTAATGTACTTTAGATGACTTTTGATACTACATATTGTATTTTAGATGACTTTTGATACAAATTTAGTGTACTTTAGAGGTGACTTATTGTAGAAACTCCACTACGGATTGAACGTTACCACGTCCAGGGCAGCTTGACATACCCTCACTGGGCGATTGTCAAGCTGACTCTAAAATGCCCCAGGTCGACCTGGCTAGTCCCCAAATGATAACGAAACGCGTCCCCCAGGCACATATCATGTTCCTGTTTTGCCAGGTGATGCTGACTTCAATCTGCATGACACCTTCCTGGTGTCCTGGTGAACAGGGTATAAATGCCTTGAAACTTGTTAATAATCTACTTAATTGCACAATTTCTATGCAAAACAGCAGGCAACTGCTGAAAAAACCTTAGTTTGTGTACGTACGTGTAGTTAGTGTGTGTAGTCAGTGCTTATAGGTTTCTGACCGCTTTTCGTCTTTAGACAGTCATTTCTGACTTTCATTATGACATGCTGTATGCTTAAAGTGAAAGAAAACTCTTATTTCAGATGAAAAAAATTGAGCACGGCGCAACTCTTATTTCGTGGCTATTTCTTATTTCGTATGTGTGAACCGGTAGGAAATAAGGCCGCTATTTCTTATTTCGTAGTGTGTACCGGGCCTTAGTCATCTAAAGTAAACTAGTATCCAAAAGTCATCCAAAGTAAACTACAGGGTGTCTAAAAAATGATCACATTTCTTTTTACTGCCATTTCCGCAATTGTTGACCAAATAGGCTGAAATTTGGACTATAGGTGCCAAAATTCGGGGAATTTTATGTGTTAAAGTTTGGTGCACTAGGCTTGACTCATTCCGGAGAAATTTCAAAAAAAAGTGAAATTTGTTAAATCAATAGTGAAAGCCGGTCACCGAAAAAATGATCACATTTCTTTTCACTGCCATTTCCGTAAATTTTGACCAAATAGGCTGAAATTTGGATTATAGGTGCCAAAATTCGGGGAATTTTATGTGTTCAAGTTTGGTGCAGTAGGCTTGACTAATTCTCGAGAAATTTCAAAAAAATTGAAATTTGGTAATTTCAATAGCGAAAGCCGGTCACCGAAAAAACGTTACATTACATTATCGCCTAAACTCTAACGATAGCGGTGGAGTTCATGCGTCAACTTTTTACACACGAATTACCCTGAACTTCTGCGTTTACACTCCAAATTTCATCCAATTCCGACAAAAATTAGAAAAGATACAGGAAAAGGAAATGTTTACATTTTTTCGTGACCGGCTTTCATTATTGAAATCACCAAATTTCACTTTTTTTGAAATTTCTCGGGAATGAGTCAAGCCTAGTGCACCAAACTTTAACACATAAAATTACCCGAATTGTGCCACCTATGGTCCAAATTTCAGCCTATTTGGTCAAAATTTGCGGAAATGGCAGTAAAAACAAATGTGATCATTTTTTCGGTGACCGGCTTTCACTATTGAAATTACCAAATTTCACTTTTTTTGAAATTTCTCGGGAATGAGTCAAGTCTAGTGCACCAAACTTTAACACATAAAATTCCCCGAATTGTGCCACCTATGGTCCAAATTTCAGCCTATTTGGTCAAAATTTGCGGAAATGGCAGTAAAAACAAATGTGATCATTTTTTCGGTGACCGGCTTTCACTATTGAAATTACCAAATTTCACTTTTTTTGAAATTTCTCGGGAATGAGTCAAGTCTAGTGCACCAAACTTTAACACATTAAATTCCCCGAACTTTGGCACCTATGTTCCAAATTTCAGCCTATTTGGTCAAAATTTGCGGAAATGGCAGTAAAAAGAAATGTGATCATTTTTTTGAGACACCCTGTAGTATACCGACAGTTCAAGTAAACTAGTATACCAACAGGGAAGAGTATAGCTAAACTTTGAAAAGATCCCTAAACCGCGACAGTGTCCTGAAAAGTTCCCTATTCTGGAATAGCTTGAGTCCCCTCAATGTATTTTAGAACAGAGGATTGGGTCGCTTTAGTAGAAAAGCGCTAATTAAGAGCCGGTTTATATAAGAGTTGACTCTTCCCGGACAAATTTCAACTTTTTGTCTCCGATTTGGCTGAAATTTCATATTTTGGTTTAATTTGACCTAAAAAGACATTTTATCACCTCCCCGGCCATTTTTGAGAGGGTCACTTTTTCGACCCTCTCACAGATTTCGAGTCATAACTCGGGACCAAATGATCGTAGGAACCTGCAAATTGCATATTTAGAATCAGAAAACGATTCTCTTTCAAATGATGCCCTACTCGACTGCATTGCAGAGAAAAATTTTTTTCGAATCCTTTCCGTGCCCGATTTGACCACCGCACCGTCAATAGTTCAACTGTTTTATTTCATGGAAATGTAGCGCTATGTTTTTGCTTTAGATTAAAGAAAAAAAATCGACAAAAAAATGTACACCAAATCGAGTTTTTGGGCCTTGAAAGTTGAAAATCAAAAAAATTTTCCTTATAATGGGTTGCACACTGTAAACAACACAACTTGGTCAGTTTTGAATCGAATTCGAAGATCTTTGGCACACGTATTGTACTGTTCGTCTTGCACATAGCGCACAAACCTGGTCCTGGTTGCCGCTGTTTAACACGTGTTTTATGCATATTTTGTTTATCATTTTCAGTTTCGCAAACAATTTCTCGGTTTCATTTGATGTTTCCCATGATGGGCATCCGAATTGTCTTTTTGAAAGGAATTAGAGCTGGAAATCGGGCCTGCCCAACCCAAGCAATGCCTAAGTGATGGAAAGTTGTAAACTTTTGCATTGAATAAACATTCTGCTTACTTGGTACTTACAAGAAATAAGCATCAATTAGCATTGTGCACTATAATGAATGTTTACAGAGACTGCTTAGACTCCGTTACTCTCTTGTTATTCAGCAATGCCATGTAGGATTTGCGTAAGTGTGCATGTGAACAGACTAAAATAAACATTATTGATCCTGGCCGCTGTGGGATGGTGACTGTAAAACTCGTCATCTCGACTCAACTATTGACGTATGTACATATGCAAGCTATAGTTTATTCAAAAAATATGGGACCTGGCGATTTTTTGCAAATATCTTTTTTGGAGACCTCGGGGCGATTTGAGCCTTATAACCAAAATTGTAGACAACGTCGAGCTCCAGCCTGAGGTAAATCCTAATCTGCGCTACGTTTGCTCTGAACACTAATTTGCGCAACGTCAAAAAATGAGCTTTTTTCCTAATTGCGATGAAATTTAGATGACTATAGAATTCGATTCTTGAGTTCTTGGCGACTCCATTGATGCTTTCATGACGTGTCTAGGCCAAACCGATCTGGAGATATGGCTGGTCAAAGCATCGAAAAATCGTGAAAAATGGCGTTTTTTGAAAATTTCACAAAATAGAGGGGAAACATAGGCAGACTGATGGATTTGGGTGAAACTTCCTGAATGGGGTATTCTTGACCGCCGGAATCGATTCTGACACAGGTCCCAAAAAAGTCCAAAAAACGCACTATTTATCGAAAGTTCCCTATGACCACATTGTTTTCTTTGTAATTTTGCATTTTGGGGCGTGCAGATATTCCTCAAAATATCGAATTTGAAGGATTTTTAGTTCTCTGACCCAACTTTGTCGCGTCTTGGCCATGGATTGTTTACGCTATCCCGTGTGTCACGGCGGCCCCGGCATCTGTGAGAGCGGTTGTTTGTGGGTTCGAAACCGGTCAAAGCGACTGGAAGTAGTCAACGTAAAGCCCAACCCAGACCGCCGAAAGCCGGTGATGGCCAGTAGGTAAATGGGAACCGAACCGGCGCTGCCGTTGCACCCAATGGCAGCAAAGGGGAGGGTTGTTTGTAGACAGGGCTACCCCATTGAAGGGCTCTGAAAAGAGCGAGGGGTTTCCTGAGCTGTCCGAAAGGACAGTGGAACTCATAAACAAACTAACTATAACTTGCATATGTACATACGTCAATAGTTGAGTCGAGATGACGAGTTTTACAGTCGCCAACCCACAGCGGCCAGGATCAATAATGAATATTTTAGTCTGTTCACATGCACACTTACGCAAATCTTACATGGCATTGCTGAAGGAGAAAACAAATAACAAGAGAGTAACAGAGTCTAAGCAGTCTCTGTAAATATTCGTTATAGTGCACAATGCTAATTGATGCTTATTTCTGGTAAGTACCAAGTAAGCAGAATGTTTACTCAATGCAAAAGTTTCCAACTACCCATCACTTAGGCATTGCTTGGGTTGGGCCGGCCCGATTTCCAGCTCTAATTCCTTTCAAAAAGACAATTCGGACTAGACTTATTTCCTCAGAGAATTTCAATTTGTAGTCTTAGTTTGTAGTCAGAAATTTTCGCGAAAATAATTTGTAGTCTTAGTTTGTAGTTGTCAAATTCAGGTTAAAAAAATATGTAGTCTTAGTTTGTAGTCAATTTGTAGTCAGGTTGCCAAACGTCAGAAATTCGATATTGCTGGGAATTTTTTCCGATAGAACAATCACTCATAGAATGTTTTAAAAAATAGGTACCGGAAACCTCTTTTCTATTGTGTATTCTGTCAAAATAGCGCCACTTCTTATAACTACAATACATTTCTGCAAGGAGAAATATGGCATTCAATGCTCAATGGAATTCCAATCCTGAACATTTCGTATTTTTGTAAAAATAGAATGAGAAAAATTTATAGAAAGGGTAGACATTTCTTAAACGATTATACAAAACAGGGATGGATATTTTTCCGAAAAAACCTCGGCCTGTTTTTTCCAGTTTTTTTCCGGTTTCTTTCCGGTTTTTTTCCTAAATCGCGGAAAAAATTCCAGCCCAAGTTCTGAGTATCCTAGCCAGGTTTTATGATTCCTAACGCTTTCTAGCGCCTTCCTGAGTCTTTTCAGAACAGAAATACCCGTCTTACATGGATATAAATCACGAAACAGGCATGAAACAGTCCCTGACGGGCTCCATAAATAAACGCAATATGCAAATTTTCTTACAGCAGTTTGCCTTTTTGTTTTAAATTGCCAAATTTGGTATTTTCTGTTGTTTTTCTAACAGTTTTGAGCCAGTCTATTGTACATATCGAAAGTCCATTGTTTTTACTGAAAAATGACATAAATTAGCTATTTTTAGCTTGAGTTTTTTCCGCGATTTATGTTTTTTCCGACCTTTAGGAGAAAAACCGGTCTTTTTTTCGGAAAAAAACGGAAAAAAAAAACACCGGAAGAAAACACACCTCGCATCCCTGATACAAAAGTCAATAATTTGGTCACGTTCCTCTGAAAATTATAGGGCAACTTGGAAAAAAGCGCGAAAACAGAAAAGTGATACTTCTAAGAATTTACACCAAAAATAGGTTGTTTATCGGTATGCTTTACGATTTGATGACCTTATCGTAAGCTCAAGACAGTTAAGAATGCCGATTACAAGTTCAATTTGTGTAAAAACATAGAAGAAAATCGGAAAATTTCAAGAAAAATGACTACAAATTGACTACAAATTCGCAAAGTTTGAAATAGTAGTTTGTAGCCAATTTGTAGTCAGCGCAACTAATTTGTAGTCTTAGTTAATATGTAGTCGTGATGACGTCATAATCGTCGAAAATATGTAGTTTGTAGTTAGTAGTTTGTAGTACTACGAATTAGGTCTAATTCGGACGCCCATCATGGGAAACATCAAATGAAACCGAGAAATTGTTTGCGAAACTGAAAATGATAAACAAAATAAGCATAAAACACGTGTTAAACAGCGGCAACCAGGACCAGGTTTGTGCGCTATGTGCAAGATGAACAGTACAATATACGTGTGCCAAAGATCTTCGAATTCGATTCAAAACTGACCAAGTTGTGTTGTTTGCAGTGTGCAACCCATTATAAGGAAAATTTTTTTGATTTTCAAGTTTCAAGGCCCAAAAACTCGATTTGGTGTACATTTTTTTGTCGATTTTTTGTCTTTAATCGAAAGCAAAAACATAGCGCTACATTTCCATGAAATAAAACAGTTGAACTATTGATGGTGCGGGGGTCAAATCGGGCCCGGAAAGGATTCGAAAAAAATTGTTTCTCTGCAATGCAGTCGAGTAGGGCATCATTTGAAAGAGAATCGTTTTCTGATTCTAAATATGCAATTTGCAAGTTCCTACGATCATTTGGTCCCGAGTTATGACTCGAAATCTGTGAGAGGGTCGAAAAAGTGACCCTCTCAAAAATGGCCGGGGAGGTGATAAAATGTCTTTTTAGGTCAAATTTTACCAAAATAGAAAATTTCAGCCAAATCGGAGACAAAAAGTTGAGATTTGTCCGGAGGTTAAGGAGCAAAAGTCGATTCCTAGAGAAACCGGCTCTTAATAGGGATGGCCAAAGCACGTGCGCGCGGCGCGGAATAGAAAATAAAAAATTACAGCCAAAAAGTGGTCCAAAACGGTTTTTGCAACTTTAAGCGCAAATGCTTTTTTGTGTTCCGTTATTGATAGGGGGATGTGATGTATTTATATGAAACAGAGTGTGAGCTATCGAATAAGATGCATTTTGAATCATAATTCGGTCGTTAAAGGGCATTTTCCTCTCGAAAACTGAATTCGTCGTTTTTCAATGGCCATTTTCTGCTAAAAGGAGAGTTGATTCAAATTTTGTTCAACCGGATTTAAAATCAGCGCAGCTCGTTACCTATATATCACCGCTTTTTTTCTTTCCGCACTTCGGCATGGTCCCCACAAATTTGATTCTTTCTTAACTACTGAAAATGGGCACTTTCGTGGATTTTTTTTCATGTTCCTCGTTCTTGTGAAAAAACGACGAATTTGGCGCAAGATGTTCAATCGGTTCCGTGTACAGTAGACTGCAGGCTTTCGAATGATGTAAGAATTTGCTCTCTGCTCTTTGCCGTTAACCCCACAAACGGTGTTGAAGTTTCTGCAACCCTTAATTTTTGCCATTTCTGGCTTTTATTGTTCCCAACACTTGCAATCATACTTTTTCGCGTTAATTTAGCTGTGCGACGAATATTCACACCTTTCTAGTAGATTTTAAACAATCTCATTGGTTGCACCTTCGTAACTCGCGCCATAGAAAATCAGCCACCGCCTGGACGGCGACCAAGTTATAAACACTAATTTACGCGATTTGGCCCACGCGGCTGTTTTGAACCCGCATTTCTCTGATTCTTCATGAAATTAAGTGCGGTTTTTTGCGTAAATAATCGCATCCGGTCATGCTATTGCCGTCTTAGCATAAATTTTTGCTTGTAGCGCGAGTTATTCAAATCTGTTGCCCATATTTTGAAATGGTACCAAGTGCGCCATACAAAAGTTCTTCGCAGACGGACGTTTTTAGATCGCATTTTTCTAATTTTTGATTGAATCAAGTGCGGTTTTTTGCGTAAATTATCGCATCCGGTCATATTATCGGCGGTTTTAGCATAATTTTTTTGCTGTAGCGTGAATTTTTAAAAACCATTGGCCATACCTACTCTTAATGTTTCGTATGATGCGGGCGCCGATTTTATGCAGGCATGAATCGGAATTTGCTGGTGGTGGTGGTAGGGAGATCACTACTTGCGCCGATTAGTGTTTATACGAATACACTCAAACTATCACACAAAACCACTCAAACTCTTCAAAGTGTGTACATTTTTGGCCATTTTTTGTTTAAAGAGGGCCACCGTCCTTGGGCTTGGACGAATATTGTTATGTTTATGCTTAATCGATAGCTAATCGTCATACCTACCCATATGCCCGTGGGCAGACATATCTGTCAGAGGACTCAAATGCTACGATTGTTTTAGTAAGGGGTAGTCAAAATCGCGCATTTTCATTCTTTTTATTTTTTTTAATTTGCTGTTCGAGGATTTCTGAAACTAAATGCGCCGAAATATGCATCTAAGGTAGGCCTACTCAAAAAAGTAAAATTGGTAGCTATCTTTCAAATGATGACTGAGAAAACTTCTTTTTTCTATTTTTTTTCTAGTGATGATTTTCGTTCAAAAGGGGCCACCGTCCTTGGGCTTGGACGAATATTGTTATGTTTATGCTTAATCGATAGCTAATCGTCATACCTACCCATATTCCCGTGGGCAGACATATCTGTCAGCGGACTCGAATGCTACGATTGTTATAGTAAGTGGGGGGTTCCAGGGGAAAATAGCCGATAATCGATGAAGTAAGGGGATATGATGAGCGCGTAATCTGAGATAGCATGCAGTAATTGGTTGTGGATGTAATATAAGGTACCAACAATGTACAAGTCAAAAGTAGTTGTTTGATACCGGATTTGGTCATATTTGTTAAAGATTTACAATTTGGGTGCGCACGTTTTACAGGATTTCACACTAATTGACGCAACTCCGACTGTGGCCGTTTACCGGATTTGACCACACTCGAAAACGCATAATCTGGGGTAGAACTTGATATAGCATGCAGTAATTAGATTTCGACGTGTAAAATAATAATCAGGAGATCGTCAGCAGTCGTTTGATACCACATTCAGTCGTCTGTGTTCAAAATTTCAAATTCGAGTGATCTCCCCAGTGTTGGGCGCCGAATATGTTCGGATGGGTAATATGGATTCGGATCCCCGGACCCCCGGACCCCCAGCCTGGTACGGAAAAATGGTTCTTAAGATTCGGAACCCCACCTAGGCCGTAGTTTAAATTTCACGAAATTTTATTTGGAAAATTATGGGGCACATTTGGACACCTCGGTACGCGGACCATTCCCCCCATCCACCGAGCACCCTAACTTTAGGCCTCAGTTTCAAGCTGCAATTCAAGTTTCTTCCGGTACCAATTTTCACTTTATTTCTTCTATTTTAGTGTATGATATCTGCTGTTCTTCCGGTACCAATTTTCACTTTATTTCTTCTATTTTAGTG
>JASANB010000158.1:0-63645 GCA_030248155.1 Sabatieria punctata | reverse complement strand
AAACACTTGCATGGAACATCGAGTCAGCTGTACCCCACCTACTTGTACTCCTACATGTTCCGAAAAGGAATGAACGATGAAAAACTGTTCAATCATCTGCTGTTCTACATTAGAGAATACCACCCAGTAGAATAACTTTTAGTAGTGTACCCAGGGTGTGTGGGATCCAAAGAAATCGCTCAAAAATCAGATAATGTTAATAACACTGTTAATAATAATAATATCTTCAAATGACCGGTCATAATAGGCACTGTACATTGTAGTCCATTGAAATGACTTTGCAGCACGAATTAGGCCACAGTACACTTTGCTTGCAAAAATGTCGAGACATTCCTGTATAAAAGACTTCAATAGCTCCAAAAAATTACCGAAAAGTCCCCTAATTAGTGTAAGATTTAATGGAATGTTTTACACTAAATAGAATTATTTACAAGGCCTGTGTTAATAACATATTATTAACGTGTTATCAACATGTTTTTAACAGCTACCCAACCCTGGATGTGTCAAAGAAAGTACAGTCTAACCTCATAAATGGAATGCCAGATGATCCAATATTTATGTTCCATTTGGCAAGTTATTGTTAATTTGGCATTTATCGAGACTTCCATTTTCAAGGTTCGACTGTAACTGTTTATATTGTTAATGCGTAAGCATTTAGGTTCATATACTTCCTGTAATAGTGCTTCCTCGTAGACGCATACTGAGAATAGTGGACAATGTCATGCCCAATCAAGCCATATTAAATGCTGATTTTACTATGCCGGATCTGACATCTGCACTTGAAACTGGAGCAGACAAATGGGAAAAACGATGGAAAGTGCTCTCATTTTGTGCGCGTTGGGGACTCATTGCAAATGAAATGGCTTGTCCTGTCTGTCATGGGCAGATGTCACTTGTCAAACGCTCTGACTCAATTGATGGCTATAAAGTAGTTCTTTATCCCTTGTAATTGCATTTTAGTGGAAATGCAATGTCTGCGCAGACACAACATTAACAGTGCGACATCGGTCAATTTTCGAGCATGGCAATATGCCACCAAATAAGGTTTTAAAGCTGCTGTTCATCTGGTCTCACAGTCCTGCAACAAAAATACCCCAAGTTGAGCAAGAAATTGGCGTATCGCGTGTTTCCGTGGTAGAGGCCTATAATGCCTTTCGTGACCTCTGCCAACAATGGTATTTCACAACCAACACTAAATTGTAAATGCAATTGCAAAAAATGTTTAGGTGTGAGGACCACTTGAGACCATTTAGAATGGGTGGCCCTAATACCATTGTAGAAATTGACGAGTTGGACAAAGAAGGACAGGTCTACTATGATGAGCACTGGTTTGACTACTTTGACTACTTTTAGAAAGACAACCAAATTGACATTTTCAGCCATTTATCATGTTTCAGTCACCAAACGTCAGCCAGAAACTTGTGACTAATTCAATAAATCGTTTATCCTGAAAAAGCAGTAATTAACCCGCTAAAAAGTATCACAGAATCGTTTTTTTCTCTTCAAAATTTTCATTGTAAAACAAAACAACATGCTGGGTAAAAAGCGCTGTAAAACAGAATAAAACGCCGTTTGTGTGTGAAGCCAAGAAAATTTTTGATGTTTCTCTAACAAAAAAGTGTATTCTACTGTAGTATGCCCTAATTTTAAACTGATTTGGTGGAACTGTAGAACTTGCATCAAGCAGAGATTCACTGACTGACCCTTCCCTTCATTGTTTAACAATTTTAGAGAACACTTTGCTCGATGCTCTGTAGTGCTTAAAAATGTTTCAAGTTTGTAATATGTATATTTCTGTTGTAAACAGCAAAAAGGGTTAAAATACGCTTGAAAGGCCTGCTTCTTATAACAAAACGTACGGTAGTCAAAGTCAAACGGTTTGACTACCTGGTCTTCGTTTGACTAGGTATTTATGGTAACGAAGGTAGTCAAACTATGACTTTGACTACCTGTCCGTTTGACAAAATTTTACTACTCATACATGTAACAGGGGGGGGGGGTCTGTGGGGCTCTGCCCCCCACCCGACTTAGGCCAGACCCCCCCGGATGGGACCCCCCGAGACGATTTCACCGACCCCCCCTCCGATTTTTCTGGCAAGTAAATTTTCGAGCAAATTTTTGCAATTTTTTACAATTTCACACACAAAAATTGCCAAAATCGCCTGCAAAACAGCACTTTTTAGCTGTATTTTAGCCCAACTTAGCGATTTTTGGCAATTTTTAGCCAAAAAATTGCGATTTTTTTCGATTTTTGAGCGTTTTTTAGTGCCCACCCCCCTGCCCCAAAATTTTGGCTCAGCCCCCCCGGCCGGCGTCAGACCCCCCAACCCCCCTCCCCCCATCGGCGGATGACCTGTTACATGTATGTTACTACTATCTACTATCTTTCTATAGTCCTTGCCAAAAAAGAGCGGATTGGCGGTTTTTTGCGAATAACTCCTTATGGGTGGATCGGAGCGCTTTTTGCCTCTTAACCAAAGTTGTAGAGTGGCTCGAGCTCGGTACTCCGGTGCAACCTAATCTGCGCAACGCGCCATGGTCATGCTAATCTGCGCAACGGAAAAAAATCAGCTTTTCCTGTAGTTGGGATGAACGCGAGTTTTTCAGTGAATTATAATCTACAGACCTCGGGGATTTCAAAAATGTATTCATATTTCTTCTAGGTGGAACGGTTCCAGAGTTATACACCGTCAAAGTTGGCCGAAAATGCTAAAAATGGCCATTTTTGTCTGTCCATCCATCCATTCATTCATCTGTCCATCTGTCCATCCACATGTCCTTCTGATCAGGTCTGTCTGTCCACTCAACCATCACTCCATCTGTCTGTCCGTCCATTTGGTCACATCTATCTGTCTGTTTTTCTGTCTATCGGTCCATCCATCCACCTGTCTGTCCATCTCGTCAGGTCCATCTGTCAGCCTGTCCATTGATGAGTCCATCTGTCCATCCATATGTCCTTCAGATCACGTCTGTCTGTCCGTCCATTTGGTCATATCTATCTGTCTGTTTTTCTGTCTATCGGTCCATCCATCCACCTGTCTGTCCATCTCGTCAGGTCCATCTGTCAGCCTGTCCATTGATGAGTCCATCTGTCCATCCATATGTCCTTCAGATCACGTCTGTCTGTCCGTCCATTTGGTCATATCTATCTGTCTGTTTTTCTGTCTATCGGTCCATCCATCCACCTGTCTGTCCATCTCGTCAGGTCCATCTGTCAGCCTGTCCATTGATGAGTCCATCTGTCCATCCATATGTCCTTCAGATCACGTCTGTCTGTCCGTCCATTTGGTCATATCTATCTGTCTGTTTTTCTGTCTATCGGTCCATCCATCCACCTGTCTGTCCATCTGGTCAGGTCCATCTGTCAGCCTGTCCATTGATGAGTCCATCTGTCCATCCATATGTCCTTCAGATCACGTCTGTCTGTCCATCCATTTGGTCATATATATCTGTCTGTTCGTTTGTCTATCGGTCCATCCATCTGGCTGTCTGTCCGTCTGATCAGGTCCATCTGACCGTTGGTGAGGCCATCTGTCAGTCCGTCTGTCCATCCGTTGGTCTGTCCGTCCATCCGTGAATAAGGAGGGCGAATGAAGGATGCTATAAAGTTCAGAAAATTGCTTTTAGTGATTCAAAAAGAACTTTCTTATTACCTTTACATTGTGTATGGGTTGCTTGGGCTTGGCATGCTGATTTTGGCATTCATACTACTATTTGTATGGATACAACGCACCCAGCGCCAGCGATTGGTTAACCTAATTAGAAGTGTACATGCAAGAACTATCTCACAGCATTGGTTTACGGATGGCGAACCTTATACAGCTCATGAAATGCAAGCAACGATCGAGAGGTATTATTTGAAATAGAAAAAATGATATAAATTAATCAAACAAAAATTGACCATGCTTCACTTCCAGAAGTTCTGATGTATGGGAGATTCCTTTTGACAGCATGCAGATCTTATATGAACACTCGCTTGGCTCAGGAGCATTCGGCTGCGTCTACAAAGCCATTCCCAAAGGAAAACTGCCCATTTGTGAGATCCACAAAGGCGATTTATCTCTAAGAAATGCAATTCATTGCAATAGAGGAGAACAAATAGCTGCAGTGAAACTGCTGAACCATAACAACAATATTCATTCAAGAGAATTGTTTCTGATGGAGATTGACAGTATGAAGCAAATTGGCTATTGTTCCTATTTGGTCAATTTGCTAGGCTGCTGCACTCAAGGTGCCACCTATTGTTTTCTGATGGAATATTGTGAATTTGGTAACTTGTTGGGATATGTTTCAAAGTTGGAGAACAAGGACAATTCATATGTAGATGAATTTAATTCATTTGCTTGGCAGATTGCAAGTGGGATGGTGTGTATTTTTGGCAAAAAAGTGACACAAGTTTTTAAAGAAAGCGATTTTTTAGGAATACCTGAGTTCAAAACACTGCATTCATAGAGATTTGGCTGCTCGCAACATACTGATAGATGGAAAGAAGCATGCCAAGGTGGGGAAAGCTACATAATACTTTACTATATCACAGATATGTAGCATGCATACCCAGGGGGTAATGGTTAGTAGGCTATACCTCTTCCCGGTGGAGGTAAGAGAAAGAATCGGACAACAGAAAAAATAAATTTTCTACGCAAAAACTGTTAATTTTATTGTTTAATGATGAAAAAATATTTCTAAGGCAGTACTTTTCAGAATATGTACCATTTAATATGAGTTTTTGAAGGGTACTTTTTCATAATTTTCTCGCCCTGGTTGGACAGCAGTGGCGTACCCGGATTGTATGGTGTGTACTCCCCCTTTGCGGTGGAGGTAGGGAGGAAAAATAGTAAATAAATAAGAAACGAATTAATTATGTACAAAACTGTCTATTTTATGCTCAGAATACCTTATAAATGCGTTTTCGAAGGCCAAATCTTCAAAAATTTCTTGCCCTGGCCACTTTAAACCACTAAAACTTGTAATTTCTGTCAATTTTTTGCTCAGAATGCTTTTTAAACACGATTTTGAAGGCTAATTTCGCGAAATTTTCTCACCATTGTTGATCAGCGGCACAACCAAGCAACTTCAAAATTTTACACCCCCTTTGCAAATTCCTGGGTACGCCACTGTTGGGCAGTGGCCGAATCAGGCCTCTTCAAAGTAGTACAACTGTTATTTTCTGATAATTTTATGCTTACTAACCCCGACCTGCAAACCATGTGCGCCTGGCGCACACCTAGACCTAGTTCCTAACCAAATTTTAGTTTGTAGTTAGTGGTTAGTAGTCCAAGCTTTCAGGCTTTTCAGTTTGTAGTTAGTGGTTAGTAGTCAATTCAGCCAGCGATCCGAGTTTGTAGTTAGTGGTTAGTAGTCAATTTGTAGTCCATGGGGGCTGTGCAAAATTGACGATATCGGTTTATGGGGAGGTGTTTTTGGTACCAAATAAACAATAAATATCGCAAAAAATCGCTTATTTGCGCTCAAATACAAAAATGCATTTATTTTTACAGGCGATTTTAGAAATTTTCGTGTTTGAAATTCTAAAAAATCGAAAAAAATTGCTCAAAAAATTACTTGCCAGAAAGACAAGAGGGGGGGCCGAAAAAAATCGTCTCGGGGGGTTCCCGATTGAAGGGTATGGCTCTTTCGTGAGGGGCAAACCGTCCTCTGTTACATGTATGGTGGTGGACAATCTAACCTTAATCATTGGATGATCTAAAAGTTGTCATTTATGTATGCACTTATAATTACAGTATACAACTACTAAACTAAAGTTGATGATCAATGAACTAAGATGCTAAGCAATGCTTGTGATTTCTGTGATTAATGGAAAGTTTTCGCGGTTTTTGTAAAATTTTCACTTAAACTGTTATAAAATAACTGTAAACAACTGTGCAGATTTCAAGATTTGAGACTACAAACTCGGGACGAAAAAATATGTAGTTAGTGGTCAATTTGTAGTCAGTGGATTTAGTTTGTAGTTAGAGTTAATTTGTAGTCTCATTTTTCCCAAAAGTCAGGTAGTTAGTAGTCTTTTAGTTTGTAGTTAGTAGTCACTACAAACTAGGTCTACGCACACCCCAACAATTTGCGGTTTTAAACTGTTCGCGCCGCGCGAATCGGCCGCAAACTGTTCGATATGATTCATACACACGTTGTAAGATGCCGGCGCGAACTGTTCGAAACAATTCGCGCATACGTAATTAGGCAAAATCCGAACTGTTGTAAACAATTCGCGCGATACCCGGTTTGCGCGATCGGGCTAATTAAATGCGTTTTTTTCTAAAACGTTGAGTTGGTTGATCCATTGCTGTACACAAGTTTCAGATTGGAGATTTCGGTCTAAGTCGCATCACAGAGCAGGAAGTGTATGTGACTCGTCTGTCCAGACTGCCAATAAAATGGATGGCTATAGAATCTCTGAGAGACCATGAATTCAGTACCAAAACTGATGTGTAAGTCACTTGAGCCAATTTATCTTCTCCAATCTTGAGATTTCTTTTTAGCTGGTCGTTTGGCGTCATTCTGTTTGAACTTTACTCGTTTGGAGAAATTCCATACGGCTCTATGGACTCGCACGATGTTTTAGAACATTTACTGGAAGGGCATCGACTCGACAGGCCTGAGATCTGTCCAGAACAAATGTAAACCAATTTATTCTGTATCAATGGTAATTAATTCCAGCAGTTTCTTCAGATACGATTTAGTGCAAACATGTTGGACTGAAGACCCTACTCTGCGGCCAGACTTTGCTGAAATTCGTGGGAAACTTGGATTTTACATGGAACTCTTTGCAGTACCGTCTGATTTGTATTTGTCTGTGGGCAGCTTTCCTGAATAAAATGCATTATGTGTTCTTGTTTCTTACCAGTCAAAGTGTGTCCGGGAAAAGGTAAATAGCTTAGAAAAAGCAGTATTGCATTGTATGATCTATGCTTATTTTTAAAGTTAGATTATTCTGAAAACTATGCAATTTTTTAAATGAGGTTTTGAAAAATCGTTTCAATCTGGCTATACAGTCAGGCACTTTATGGTACTGGCACCATTTAAGGTGCTGGTACCATCTAGGGTACCGGTACCTAAGGTAGTGGTAATGGCATCATATATGGTCTCCCGCCTCCCGCATTCCTGGCCTGTGGTGGCACGGTCAGCATATATGGTAACAGTACCTTATATGGTACCCCCTACCTTGGCATTGGCACCTGTATCGGTACCATATACGGTACCCGCACGTTTGGTACCATATAAGGTGACGTTAAGGGGTCGAATAAAATGCATAGTACCTTCTAATCGCATTAAAAACAGCACAACAGAGTGTGCGCGCTATTTGAAAGCTTGTTTGTGTGGATCCAGTTATCCATGCGTCATGCCTTTTAAAGGCAGAGTCAGATGAAAAGCTGTTCGTCTATCTTTAGGGACTGTTCTAATGAAGCTCTAATGCGCTACAAACAGGAAACAGATAGATGTGGTCGTTCATAACGGCTTGTTTAGGTAGCACAGTAACTTGACTAAGAGGCTGTTTGAGACAAAGAGAATGAAGCTATTCTTGCTCCTCGCTCTATTCTGCACTATCTGCTGTGCTAGAGTGATAAGTACATAATAGGGTATAGATTCTTGTTCAAACTGATTATTTATTTAAACTTCAGAGGAAACCCAATGCGGAACAGTGGGGCAAGTGCTGAGAAACCCATCGACGCTGGCCGGACCTTCCTGTCGCAACTACTACAGGCTGCTGACCATCTATATCAGCGACATTTTGCAACCGACACCAAGAACCAGAAACCCGTTTTTGCATTATAGTACTGTTACTTTTATTGGATAGAAAACAAAAATCAGTAATACTAGTGGTAATTTACTACCCTAGTAGTAAAATAATAGTAAAAGTAAAATTAAGAGTAGTGTTGTTACAATACCAAAATTTCTGTTTGACTATGACTATGACTACTGCTGGTTTGAGTACAATACCCAAGTAGTCAAATTTGACTATATTGTGGTCAAACCATTTGACTATGAATAGACCTAGTTCGTAGTGACTTGACTACTAACTACAAACTAAAAGATTAAAACTACCTGACTTTTGGGAAAATGAGACTACAAATTAACTCTAACTACGAACTAAATCCGCTGACTACAAATTGACCAACTACACATATTTCTTCCCGAGTTTATAGTCTCAAATCTTAAAATCTGCACGGTTGTTTACAGTTATTTTATAACAGTTTAAGTGAAAATTTTTCGAAAATTGCGAAAATTTCCCATTAGTCACAGAAATTACAAACATTGCTTAGCATCTTAGTTCATTGATAATCAAATTTACTTTACTAGTTGTACTGTAATTACGTATAAGTGCATACATAAATGACAACTATTAGCGTCCAACGATTAAGGCTAGATTGTCCACCACTATATGTACATGTAACAGAGGGCGGTCTACTCTTCACAAAAGAGCCAGACCCTTCAATGGGGGACCCGACACGATTCTTTCTGGCAAGTAATTTTTGAGCAACTTTTTCAATTTTTTAGAACTTCAAACACAAAAATTTCCAAAATCGCTTGTAAAAATAAATGCATTTTTAGCTGTATTTGAGCCCAAATTAGGGATTTTCTGCGATTTTTTAGTGCTTTTTAGTACCAAAAACCCCCTCCCCATAAACCGATGTCGTCATTTTCGCACAGCCCCCAGGGACTACAAATTGACTACTAACCACTAACTACAAGCTCGGATCGCTGGCTGAATTGACTACTAACTACTAACTACAAACTAAAATTTGGTTGGGAACTAGGTCTATGTAACTATGATGAGCACTGGTTTGAGTACTTTGACTACTTTTAGAAACACAACCAAATTGACATTTTCAGCCATTTATCATGTTTCACTTACCAAACGTCAGCCAGAAACTTGTGACTAATTCAATAAATCGTTTATCCTGAAAAAAGCAGTAATTAACCCGCTAAAAGTATCACAGAATCGATTTTTCTCTTCAAAATTTTCATTGTAAAACAATACAATCTATCTGTCTGTTTGTCCGTCTATCGGTCCACCCATCGGCCTGTCTGTCCATCTGGTCAGGTCCATCTGTCTGTCTGTCTGTTGATGAGTCCATCTGTCCATGCATATGTCCTTCTGATAAGTTTAGTCTGTCCACCCGTCCATCCCTCCATCTGTCTGTCCATCCATTCGGTCACATCTATCTGTCTGTTTGTCCGTCTATCGGTCCACCCATCCGCCTGTCTGTCCATCTGGTCAGGCCCATCTGTCCACTGGTGAGGCCATCTGTCAGTCCGTCTGTCCATCCGTTGGTCTGTCCATCCATCCGTGAATAAGGAGGGCGAATGAAGAATGCTATATAGTTTAGAAAATTGCTTTTAGTGATTCTAAAAGAACCTTCTTATTACCTTTACATTCTGTATGGGTTGCTTGGGCTTGGCATGCTGATTTTGGCATTCATACTACTATGTGTATGGACACAACGCACCCAGCGCCAGCGTTTGGTTAACCTAATTAGAAGCGTAAATGCAAGAACTATCTCACAGCATTGGTTTACGGATGGCGAACCTTATATAGCTCATGAAATGCAAGCTACGATCGAGAGGTATTAGTTGAAGTAGAAAAAATTATAAATCAATCAAACAAAAATTGACCGTGCTTCACTTCTAGAAGTTCTGATCTATGGGAGATTCCTTTTGACAGCATACAGATCTTATATGAACACTCGCTGGGGTCAGGAGCATTCGGCTGCGTCTACAAAGCCATTCCCAAAGGAAAACTGCCTATTTGTGAGATCCATAAAGGCGATTTATCTCTAAGAAATGCAATTCATTGCAATAGAGGAGAACAAATAGCTGCAGTGAAACTGCTGAACCATAACAACAATATTCATTCAAGAGAATTATTTCTGATGGAGATTGACAGTATGAAGCAAATTGGCTATTGTTCCTATTTGGTCAATTTGCTAGGCTGCTGCACTCAAGGTGCCACCTATTGTTTTCTGATGGAATATTGTGAATTTGGTAACTTGTTGGGATATGTTTCAAAGCTGGAGAACAAGGACAATTCATATGTAGATGAATTTATTTCATTTGCTTGGCAGATTGCAAGTGGGATGGTGTGTATTTTAGGCAAAAAAGTGAGACAAGACTTTTAAAGAAAGCGATTTTTTAGGAAAACTTGAGTTCAAAACACTGCATTCACAGAGACCTGCTGGCTGCTCGCAACATTCTCATAGATGAAAACAAGCATGCCAAGGTGGGGAAAGCTACATACTACTTTACTACATCACAGATATGTAGCGTGCATACCCAGGGGGTAGTGGTGAGTAGGCTATACCTCTTCCCGGTGGAGGTAAAGAGAAACAAAAATAGAAGAAACAAACACAATTTTCTACTCAAAAACTGTTAATTTTATTGTTTAATGTTGAAAAACTTTATTTCTGAGGCAGTGCTTTTCATAATACCTTTTTAAAATGCGTTTTTTGTAGGGTACTTTTCATAATTTTCTCGCCCTGGTTGGACAGTGACTGAATCAGGCCTCTTCAAAGTAGTACAACTGTTATTTTCTGATTATTTCATGCTTACTAAATAAATGCGCTTCTGTCTAAAACATTGAACTGGTTGATCTATTGCTGTAGGCAAGTTTCAGATTGGAGATTTCGGTCTAAGTCGCATCACAGAGCAGGAAGTGTATGTGACTCGTCTGTCCAGACTGCCAATAAAATGGATGGCTATAGAATCTCTGAGAGACCATGAATTCAGTACCAAAACTGATGTGTAAGTCACTTGAGCCAATTTACCTTCTCCAATCTTGAGATTTCTTTTTAGCTGGTCGTTTGGTGTCATTCTGTTTGAACTTTACTCGTTTGGAGAAATTCCATATGGCTCTATGGACTCGCACGATGTTTTAGAACATTTACTTGAAGGGCATCGACTTGGCAGGCCTGAGATCTGTCCAGAACAAATGTAAACAAATTTATTCAGTATCAATAGTCATTAATTCCCTGCAGTTTCTTCAGATACGATTTAATGCAAAGATGTTGGACTGAAGACCCTACTCTGCGGCCTGACTTTGCTGAAATTCGTGGGAAACTTGGATCTTACATAGAACTCTTTGCAGTACCGTCCGATTTGTATTTGTCTGTGGGCAGCTCTCCTGAATAAAATCCATTATGTGTTCTTGTTTCCAGTCAAAATGTCTGTGGGTGAAGGTACATCCAACTTACGGACAAAGTTCGTTTTTCTATGGAAACTCTAAAGTGCACTGTACGTAAAGCCTAAAGTTAACGTCAGTTTGAAAGCTTTAAAAGTGTAAACAGCCTTCTTATCTAAGAGTGGCACTTTAGCTCTTTCGCTATGCCCCTTAGAAGACGCATAAACTTTCAAGCTTTCAAACTTGTACTGTTTAGTCTAGTTTCCTGCCTTAGTGCCATAGAAACTGGCAATAACTATGCCTGGAACACAGAAAATTGTTTGAAAGCAACTTTCAACTACTCCACTGAACACAACTCAACCATACAATACTCCTTCCCTCACCACAGTTATTCCTGTTTGGCTCTGACCGTTTTCGTGCCGGGAGACTCTCGTGTTCGTCTGTCTGTTTATTTCACCACTGGACTGGAAGTTCAAAGAGGTTTGGCAGTCTTTTTTGACGGAACTACGCGGTGCGACCGGATGTAAAGGTTTTTATCACCCTATGAACGTAATGCAGCAACATATTTTAGGTTAGATCGGTTTAACTCATCCAGAAGCCTAAATCGAACCATAAACAGCACTCGCGATACTTTGTTTGCTCTATTTTATGGTGTTCACCCATCCTCTGCACTTTATTCCGCCTTCTTGATGCCTGAATTCATGGTCAATGCAGTAGTGGAGGCCCTGCCAGGTAGGTTTTCGACTTTTCCATCCTTCAGTTCATACAGAGAATCAGTTAAATCATACATGTAACAGGTCATCCGCCGAAGGGGGAGTGGGTTGGTTACTAAAAATGCCGGGTCGGGTCGGGTCGGGTCGGGTCGGGTCGGGTCGGGTCGGGTCGGGTCGGGTCGGGTCGGGTCGGGTCGGGGCGGGGCGGGGCGGGGCGGGTCGGGTCGGGTCGGGTCGGGTCGGGTCGGGTCGGGTCGGGTCGGGTCGGGTCGGGTCGGGTCGGGTCGGGTCGGGTCGGGTCGGGTCGGGTCGGGTCGGGTCGGGTCGGGTCGGGTCGTTCGCACTCTAAAAATGGAGAGAAATTATATCATCCACTAGAGAGAATCAGCGGAAAACAACAAGTCAGTCTGTATTGTTTAGCGGAGGCGTGTACATGTGGATCGATGGCCAGAATCACTGCTGAAACAACAATTCTCTCTCTCTCGGTCGGTCGGTCGGTCGGTCGGTCGGTCGGTCGGTCGGTCGGTCGGTCGGTCGGTCGGTCGGTCGGTCGGTCGGTCGGTCGGTCGGTCGGTCGGTCGGTCGGTCGGTCGGTCGGTCGGTCGGTCGGTCGGTCGGTCGGTCGGTCGGTCGGTCGGTCGGTCGGTCGGTCGGTCGGTCGGTCGGTCGGTCGGTCGGTCGGTCGGGTATTGCGGTAATCGTTCGCACTCTAAAAATGGAGAGAAATTATATCATCCACTAGAGAGAATCAGCGGAAAACAACAAGTCAGTCTGTATTGTTTAGCGGAGGCGTGTACATGTGGATCGATGGCCAGAATCACTGCTGAAACAACAATTCTCTCTCCCGGATTCCAGGAACGTAAACCCTATTGTAACAACCTTAATTGTACCTATGTGATTGAGCTGGACCCTGAATATCAAGTGAAAGTGGGCGTTATATGGATTTATACACAATTAGGAAAGGATGTCGTATATGTTTATGATGGACCTACTGTTTATGACAGATATATAAACAGGTATAATAGAATCGCAATTACTGTACGTAAGCCTATTTTTGCGAAAACGCTGACCTTAGACCCTTTTGGTTTTTAAGAGCCGGTTTTTCTAAGGGTCGACTTTTCCCGGACAAATCTCAACTTTATGTCTCCGATTTGGCTAAAATTTTGTATTTTGGTATAATTTAACCTAAAAAGATGCTCTATCACCTTCCCGGCCATTTTTGAGAGGGTCACTTTTTCGACCCAACCTCAGATCTCGGCTTATAACTCTGGAGCCAGTGAACGTAGAAACTTGCGGATTGCATATTTATAATCACATAAGCGTTCTCTTTCACACGATACCCTACATGACCAAATTCGAGACAAAAAATTTTTTTCGCACCCCTTCTGGGCCAAATTTGACCCCCCCAAAGGTGCGACTACCGCTATTTTATTTCATAAAAATGTAGCGCTATCTATTCACGATTGATAGCACAAAAAAAATCGAAGTAAAAAATGGGCGTCTAATTGAGTTTTTGGGCCTTGAAAGTTGTCAGGTCGAAATTTGCCCAATAAAAGATTGCCTTGTAAAGAGCATATCTTTGTCAATTTTGAACCGAGTTCAGTGATTTTTTGCACACATATTGGACTGTGTCCCTGCCACATACTGCACAAATCTGACCTTGCTGGCTCTTGCTTGGTGCCAGTTCTACGCTTCTTGGTCACTTTTCAAGATAAATTAGTTTACAAAGCAAATAGAATTTCCTGATAATCTGCAGTATCTTCCTGATAATTCGACAGTTGCGACTTTGTTACTGTCTTTTTTGCCGTCTTTTAACTAGGTACCTACTACGTACCTACAACTAGGGATGGGCAACGTAAATTAAAATCGGTAATTTACGTACACGTTATTTCTGTTTTACCAGATTTTAATTTCCGTATTCGTAACGTGTTACGGAAATTAAAACGGCTAATTTCTTGCTGTAACGTGTTACGTAAATTAATTTCCGTAACGTCGTAACGAATAAGATTCCAGCCATACGTAAATTAATTTTCGTTTTTCTTCAAAAATTGCTAGTAGGTAGTAGCAATCGAATATCGCGGAAAAAATTATAAAATGAACTGTATGCAATGCAAGTTTTAATTCTGTCTTTGTTCGATTGGAATTGCATTCGTATTTTTGAAATCTAACTTCACACCAAAAGGAAGGAATGAAATGTGGGTATGTTTTTTTGGCTGAATTACTGTAGCTGCTGAGGGTTTTATAACTGCGCAGCAACTAGCCAACTACGTACGTACGTACAGACTGTAGTCTACCTACGGCACACCGCACTGATGGTTAAACGTATGACAGTACTTATAAGATTAGTAGTGAAGAAAACTATGTAACTTCACTTCTCTGTTTGAATGCATTTTAAATGTACAACATGCTGTTGGCAAGTCCGACTGAACCTGGATCTATTAATAGGTTTTTAACCAGCAATTTGTGGACTTTAACCTGAACCTTAACCTATTTCATTTCAGCCGGAGTTGAACCTGTTCCGTTTTATTGGACTTTCTCAACAGGTTCAAATTTCAACTGCAATTTTTAAGCAAACTATGTAAAATTTTCGGTTGGATTGCACAAAATTTTATAGATTTCATGTTTTTATACCTATTTTCAAACTGAAACTGTCAGAAACGAAAGTACACTGCCCTGTAGAGTCTGATATATGTTTGTAATGAAAGGCTTATAGCTCAGAAAAGTTGCAAGCAGCGCAAAATATCTACAGTTTTTGGAGATATCGGTGGACTTGAACCTGAACCTATTGTCCAGGTTTTTTAGAAGATGGACTTGAACCTGAAATTTCGATGTTGGCTTTGACTTGAACCTGAACCTATTTTTCAACCCTGAACTTTTCAACAGTAGTACAACACCTACACATGAATTTATAGTTGCCTGGCTTTTCTGCCTATTTTCTTATACAGGGAGATAACATATTGACAAATTCAAGCCTTCAAAAACGTATCTACAAGATATTTCGACCGTGAAATTGACCGAAATTAACCGGTTTAGCAGTTCGAAGAGTGGGATTGGGCTTCTGTGCGACAAGGGCGAAAATTTTTCGAAAAATTAACCTTAAAAGTCGCATTTAAGTTTCAGTAGTAACCAAAAATATGCCTATAATACAACAAAACAATGCGGTGGGCTCAAGATTCAACAGAAAAATCTGTTTTACGCTAGGAACGTAAATTAATTCACGTACGGAAATTAATTTACGTATTGCTAAATTTCAATTTTCGTATTCGTTTAATTTCCGTATCCGGATTTTTTTAATTACGGTAATTGTTAAGCGTAACGTAAATTAAAAATCGGCGCTTAATTTACGTTACGCGTTACAAAAATTAATTTACGTGCCCATCCCTACCTACAACTAGACATCTATCTGGCCTGTGTCAAGGTTCGGTAACGACATCTACAGACAGCATATTTGTGGTTTCGCTGTTTCGCTGACAGCATATATGTATGACTGTCCTGGGATAAGCTTAAGTTATAAATACAATGGTAAGAACAGTTGCAGTTTGTTGCTTAGTTGTACTTAAGAAAATTAACCTACATGAGCTCGTATTTAGAAAGAGGAGCAATAGCCACGCTAAAGTTTGTTGCTGCTGCATACAGCATGAACCCATGAGAGTGTTTAGAAACAAGTAATAGTCAGATTCAATTAGCTAAAGTGATGCAGCAAGCATGCAAGTTGTCTGGAAAGCCATGCACTGACTTTGTTGCTATTGATCGTGTTCAAGGCAGCATTATAGCAGCATTTCATGCTGGAAACTCAACCAGTCGCTTTCAACATAGCATGGAATTCCGTGGAATTGGAAAGGTTAACAAACTGTTTGTTGATGCTCTGAACACTGTATGGCCACCTCTGAAAAAGCAGTTATACCACACATCAATTGAATTCCCACTATATAGTATAACTTTCACTGGTCACTCATTTGGAGGTGCTCTAGCACTTATTGCATAATCTGACTTAGCATTTACTACACCTGTATTGCAACAAAAAATTTCGCTCTACACCTATGGGCAGCCAAGGGTTGGTAACTTTGAATTCGCAAAACAGTTCTTTCTCCATGTTCCTCCTCATGCTTGGCGTGTTTTGAAGGCCAATGATTTCATGGCTAACTTTCCAGACTGCGATGGAAGCCACAGTTGTAGTATTTTCTGTGTTTGTCTCTTAGAATGAAATTTTAGGTGCAGCAGTTGAGTGCACAGCATCACCCACTGATGCTTACTATCACAGTGCTCTTGAAGTGAGTAGCCTAAGTTAAGACTTGGTTGTGTATTTATTGCCTGGCTTTAGGTACAATATGCACATACTATGCCATTGACAGTGGAGTTATCTAAACCAGTTATTACTTATGAAATCTGCAACAGGTATCCTCTGTTTGAAGACCAAAAATGTTCAGTAAGCATGACTACTAGTCCATGTTTGTCAAATATTGGTGCACCTGTAGCTTGTCTATTAGCTTGGTTCGGCTGGCGCTAGCATTGAAGAACAACAACAATAACAACTTTATACAACGCACATGTACACCAGAGCAAGCCAGTGATAACCAAATACGGTTAGATGCGAGGTAAATCACTTAGGCAAACCGGCCTTACTCTTGTACTTTTGTGGCCGAAAAACACTTTCAATCGATCTCAGTACAGCAGTTACATATTCAACTATAAGTTTATTGTTTGTACCCAGGCCAGTGACCAGGAGTGTCAATCAATACATACAGTTTTGATCATACATGTAACAGGTCATCCGCCGAAGGGGGAGGGGGTTAGGGGGTCTGGCGCCGGCCGGGGTTGGGGGTGTCTGGCGCCGGCCGGGGGGGGGGTCTGAGCCAAAATTTTGGGACGGGTTTGGGCACTAAAAACGCTCAAAAATAAAAAAATCGCAATTTTTGGTTTAAAAATCGCTAATTTGGGCTGAAATACAGCTAAAAAGTGCTGTTTTACAGGCGATTTTGGCAATTTTTGTGTCTGAAATTGCAAAAAATAACAAAAATTTGCTCAAAAAGTTACTTGCCAGAAAAATAGGAGGGCGGGGGGTCGGAAAAATCGTCTCGGAGGGGGCCATCCGGGAGGCTGGCCTAAGTCGGGTGGGGGGCAGACCCCCAGACCCCCTGTTACATGTATGCTTTTGATGAACTTCAGACAGCCATGTAGCATACTTCGGAGAAACAATTGAGCAAGCTTGCAGTCCAATTAATGCCAAGACTAAATTATCCATAAGCTGTCACAGTTGCCTACTGAAGAACCTCTGTGGACAGCCAAACTGTGTGTGGTTTTTTGTAAACTTTGCTTTGTAGACTAATGTATCTTGAAATGTGGCCAAGAAGCGTAGAACTGGCGCCAAGCAAGAGCCAGCAAGGTCAGATTTGTGCAGTATGTGCCAGGGACACAGTGCAATATGTGTGCAAAAAATCACTGAACTCGGTTCAAAATTGACAAAGATATGCTCTTTACAAGGCAATCTTTTATTGGGCAAATTTTCGACCTGACAACTTTCAAGGCCCAAAAACTCAATTAGACGCCCATTTTTTTCTTCGATTTTTTTGTGCTATCAAACGTGAATAGATAGCGCTACATTTTTATAAAATAAAATAGCGGTAGTCGCACCTTTGGGGGGGTCAAATTTGGCCCAGAAGGGGTTCGAAAAAAATTTTTTGTCTAGAATTTGGTCATGTAGGGTATCGTGTGAAAGAGAACGCTTATGTGATTATAAATATGCAATCCGCAAGTTTCTACGTTCACTGGTTCCAGAGTTATAAGCCGAGATCTGAGGTTGAGTCGAAAAAGTGACCCTCTCAAAAATGGCCGGGATGGTGATAAAACATCTTTTTAGGTTAAATTATATCAAAATACAAAATTTTAGCCAAATCGGAGACATAAAGTCGAGATTTGTCCGGAGGTTAAGGAGCAAAAGTCGATTCCTAGAAAAACCGGCTCTTAAAAATTTATGCAACGTTATTTTCAGCTTCTCAGGAGGTCTCTCACCAAGTTGCCAAGAATATAATAATAATCTACGAGCAATTAGTAGCACAAACAAGGCCCTCGTTCAATTTGTTACCGATGGTTCCATTGCACACTATGGTTTTGAAGCAATTGTTACTGCTTACAAAGGTTCTGTTGTATATTCTATAGAGTCCATTTTTGCATGACATGCACTCAAAACCTATTTTGGCGTTGGTTTAGTGTAGCCCTAGAATAGTAGAGTAACAAAGATTTAGGAAATCAATCTATTTGAATCTGCTCTCTGGTCCAAGCACCAAGTTGAATACTGTATTTTTAGTTGATTGTGCTTGTGGTGTTAACAAGGTTCACACCGGTCAGATGGGTGAGCTGAAGTCTCCAGGCTATCCTTATGTGAACAGACATTGTTACGAAGTTACATCCCTCAACTGCCTTTACTATTTTATGGCTCTGCCAGACCAAATTGTGCAAGTGACCTTTATGGACGTTTATTTACATTCTGACAATATTTTGGTCATTTTTGATGGAAACAACACCAACTCTGCAGTTCTGTAAGTCATCAAACTTTTAAAAATAACCTTTTTGATGCATGGTATAAGCCTGCCAAACTGTAATGCCTAACTTTCAGTTTTAACAGTTCGAGCATTCAAACTGAAAGCAACAGAACCACTATCAGCTCAGTAGAACAACTACCCAACAGAGTGATAAAGAGCTCTGCAAACTTACTCTTCATCAAGTTCAACTTCGCTTATTTCTTTTCTCATTCACTAAATTACAGCCAAAGCTTCTTCAAACTACAATACAAAAGTATGTGACGGTTTTGCTTTTTTTGTCTATTTGGTCCAGCTGTCTGTCTGTCCATATGTCTGTCCATCCATTTGGTCATATCTATCTGTCTGTTTATCTGTCTATCGGTCCATCCATCCGCCTGTCTGTCCATCTGGTCAGGTCCATCTGTCTGTCTGTCTGTCTGTCTGTCTGTCGATGAGTCCATCTGTCAGTCCATCTGTCCATCCTTATGTCTTTCTGTCCATCTGTAGGTCCATCTGGTCAGGTCCATCTGGCCGTTGGTGAGGCCATTTGTCAGTCTGTTTGTCCATCCGTCTGTCTGTCCATCCATCTGTCCTTTCCTCTGTCCATCTGTCCATCCATCCATCCATCTGTCTGTTTGTCTGTCTATCGGTCCATCCATCCGCCTGTCAGTCCATCTGTCAGTCCATCATGTCCATCGGTATGTCCTTCTGTCCATCTATGAGTCCATCTGGTCAGGTCCATCTGTCCGTTGGTGAGGCCATTTGTCAGTCTGTTTGTCCATCCATCTGTCCTTTCCTCTGTCCATCTATCTGTCTGTTTGTCTGTCTATCGGTCCATCCATCTGCCTGTCTGTCCATCTGGTCAGGACCATCTGTCTGTCTGTCCGTTGATGAGTCCATCTGTCCTTCTGATCAGGTCTGTCTGTCCATCCATTTAGTCTCATCTATCGGTCTGTTCGTCCATCTATCGGTCCATCCATCCGCCTGTCTGTCCATCTGGTCAGGTCCATCTGTCTGTCTGTCCGTTGATGAGTCCATCTGTCAGTCCATCTGTCCTTCTGATCAGGTCTGTCTGTCCATCCATTTGGTCACATCTATCGGTCTGTTCGTCCATCTGTCAGTCAATCCATCCACCTGTCTATCTATCTGGTCAGGTCCATCTGTCCTTCTGTCCATTGAGGAGTTCATCTGGTCAGGTCCACCTGTCCTTCTGTCCATTGATGAGTCCATCTGGTCAGGTCGATCTGTTCGATGGTGAGGCCATTTGTCAGTCCGTTTGTCCATCCATCAGTCTGTCTGTCCATCCGTGAAAGAAATAATGAAGGATAATGAGGAAATAATGAGGGCTAATGAAGGATGCTATAAAGTTCAGAAAATTGCTTTTAGTGATTCAAAAAGAACCTTCTTATTACCTGTACATTGTGTATGGGTTGCTTGGGCTTGGCATGTTGATTTTGGGATTCATACTACTATTTGTATGGATACAACGCACCCAGCGCCAGCGATTGGTTAACCTAATTAGAAGTGTACATGCAAGAACTATTTCACAGCATTGGTTTACTGATGGCGAACCTTACACAGCTTATGAAATGCAAGCTACGATTGAGAGGTATAAGTTGAAGGAGAAAAAAGTTATAAATCGATCAAACAAAAATTGACCATGCTTTACTTCCAGAAGTTCTGATGTATGGGAGATTCCTTTTGACAGCATGCAGATCTTATATGAACAATCGCTTGGCTCAGGAGCATTCGGTTGCGTCTACAAAGCCATTCCTAAAGGAAAACTGCCCATTTGTGAGATCCACAAAGGCGATTTATCTCTAAGAAATGCAATTCATTGCAACAGAGGAGAACAAATAGCTGCAGTGAAACTGTTGAACCATAACAACAATATTCATTCAAGAGAATTATTTCTGATGGAGATTGACAGTATGAAGCAAATTGGCTATTGTTCCTATTTGGTGAATTTGCTAGGCTGCTGCACTCAAGGTGCCACCTATTGTTTTCTGATGGAATATTGTGAATTTGGTAACTTGTTGGGATATGTTTCAAAGTTGGAGAACAAGGACAATTCATATGTAGATGAATTTAATTCATTTGCTTGGCAGATTGCAAGTGGGATGGTGTGTATTTTAGGCAAAAAAGTGACACAAGTTTTTAAAGAAAGCGATTTTTAGGAATACTTGAGTTCAAAACACTGCATTCACAGAGACTTGGCTGCTCGCAACATTCTCATAGATGGAAATATGCATGCCAAGGTGGGGAAAGCTACATAATACTTTACTATATACAGTATAGATAAAAAAAATGTCCCATCGCTTTTTCGGCCTTCACTCAAACGTTTCGTTCTCAGTCACTTCTTTACCGATTTGGCTCAAATTTTCAGCAAAAATTAACAACATGGTTGGCTAAATATTCTGCAAGTTTAGTGCCAAAATTCCGACTCATACTGGTTTTATGACCCGAAAACTAGGAATGAGGGTGGTGCACGCAAATTTAATTTTTTTCGGTAATACAAGGAGTACAGTCCTGAAACTTGCAGGAATGATTGGTGTTGCTATTGGGCATAACATACTAAGCGGGCAGCCCTGTAGCTCAAAGGGCACTAAAATGGGGGAATTTCAAAAACATGAGTGAAAATCCCATAGTTAAGAAATCTGCACCTTCTAGAATCAAAGCACTGAATCTGTTGTTAATAAACATAGATTGTAGCAGGAAGTTCGACAAATAAATGAACCTGATATTTAAGCTCTGTTCCACACCATAGTAACCATCCCTGCAGCGCTTTTTGAAAATTGAAAATCTTTAGAATCGTCATTTTGCCGGTTTTACGAAGAAAAGTCATATTTCGTCATGTTTTCGAAATTCCCCCATTTTAGTGCCCTTTGAGCTACAGGGCTGCCCGCTTAGTATGTTATGCCCAATAGCAACACCAATCATTCCTGCAAGTTTCAGGACTGTACTCCTTGTATTACCGAAAAAAATTAAATTTGCGTGGACCACCCTCATTCCTAGTTTTCGGGTCATAAAACCAGTATGAGTCGGAATTTTGGCACTAAACTTGCAGAATATTTAGCCAACCATGTTGTTAATTTTTGTTGAAAATTTGAGCCAAATCGGTAAAGAGGTGACTGAGAACGAAACGTTTGAGTGAAGGCAGAAAAAGCGATGGGACATTTTTTTTATCTATACTGTATATCACAGATATGTAGCGTGCATACCCAGGGGTAATGGTCAATAGGCTATAAGGAGGTAAAGAGAAACAAAAATAGGAGAAACCAACAAAGTTTTCTACTCAAAAACTGTTAATTTTATTGCTTAATGTTGAAAATGCGTTTTTTGTAGGGTACTTTTCATAATTTTCTCGCCCTGGTTGGACAGTGACCGAATCAGGCCTCTTCAAAGTAGTATGTACAACTGTTATTTTCTGATAATTTTTATGCTTACTGATTAAATGCGCTTTTGTCTAAAACATGTACCTGGTTGATGCGTTGCTGTACGCAAGTTTCAGATCGGAGATTTCGGTCTAAGTCGCATCACAGAGCAGGAAGTGTATGTGACTCGTCTGTCCAGACTGCCAATAAAATGGATGGCTATAGAATCTCTGAGAGACCATGAATTCAGTACTAAAACTGATGTGTAAGTCACTTGAGCCAATTTACCTTCTCCAATCTTGAGATTTCTTTTCAGATGGTCGTTTGGTGTCATTCTGTTTGAACTTTACTCGTTTGGAGAAATTCCATACGGCTCTATGGACTCGCACGATGTTTTAGAACATTTACTGGAAGGGCATCGACTTGGCAGGCCTGAGATCTGTCCAGAACAAATGTAAACAAATTTATTCAGTATCAATGTCATTAATTCCCAGCAGTTTCTTCAGATACGATTTAATGCAAAGATGTTGGACTGAAGACCCCACTCTGCGGCCAGACTTTGCAGAAATTCGTGGGAAACTTGGATCTTACATAGAACTCTTTGCAGTGCCGTCTGATTTGTATTTGTCCGTGGGCAGCTTTCCTGAATAAAATGCATTTTGTGTTCTTGTTTGTTACCAGTCAAAGTGTTCGGGAAACGGTAAATAGCTTACAAAAAGCAGTATTGCATTGTATGATCTATGCTTATTTTTAAAGTTAGATTATTCTGAAAAGTATGCAATTTTTGAAATGAGGTTTTGAAAAATCGTTTCAATCTGATTATACAGTCAGGCACTTTATGGTACTGGCACCATTTAAGGTGCTGGTACCATCTAGGGTACCGGTACCTAAGGTAGTGGTAATGGCATCATATATGGTCTCCCGCCTCCCGCATTCGGGGCCTGTGGTGGTACGGTCAGGTACCTTATATGGTACCCCCTAGCTTGGCATTGGTACCTGTATCGGTACCATATATGGTACCCGCACGTTTGGTAAAGGTGACGTTAAGGGGTCGAATAAAATGCATAGTACCTTCTAATCGCATTAAAAACAGCACAACAGAGTGTGCGCGCTATTTCAAAGCTTATGTTTGTGTGGATCCAGTTATCCATGCGTCATGCCTTTTAAAGGCAGAGTCAGATGAAAAGCTGTTCGTCTATCGTTAGGGACTGTTCTAATGAAGCTCTAATGCGTTACAAACAGGAAACAGATAGATGTGGTCATTCATAATTCATAACGGCTTGTTTAGGTAGCACAGTGACTAGACTAAGAGGCTGTTTGAGATGAAGAGAACAAAACTATTCTTGCTCCTCGCTCTATGTTGCACTATCTGCTGTGCTAGAGTGATAAGTAGATAATAGGGTATAGGGGGTATAGCTTCTTGTTCAAACTGATTTAAGAGTCAGTCTCTTATTCGATCGAGTCTTGGTATGTCAAGTTGAAAATCGAACTTTTGCGTAGAGACCTGTGCGTTGGTGTACTAATAGGCATTCATGAGTTATGTTAAACCTGCAAAGGGTTTATGGATTTCACGCTCCATTCCCGAGATACAAGCCGCCAAAAATCGGCCCGCTTAACTATGGGACAAAAATTCTCAACTCGATTTTCTTTTGTACCAATAAGAGTTGGGACTAAAAAATTGGGGATTTTAGGTAACTTTTTGAGTAGTTTAAGAATGTTTGGTCCAAAATTATTTTTGAGTAAAAATTTTTTTTGCGACCACCTTTGGCCAGCCCTAGCTCGTCTGGACCCCCCCCCCCCTACACAGTTTTTTTTTATTTCAGAATTTTGTAGCGCTATCAATTTGCCAGACTTTGGTGTAAAGCATTTTGGGCTGCGACCCGACATTCGTGAGATATTCGCCTCCGAATAGCCAAAACCATGCAGAATTTGCTAGTTTTGCAGTACACAAAGCTATGATGCCGGATTACTTTCATTATAATAAGAGTTGGGACAATAAAATTGGGGATGTTAGGTAACTTTTTGAGTAGTTTAAGAATTTTTGGTCCAAAATTATTTTTGAGTAAAAAATTTTTTTGCGACCACATCTGGCCAGCCCTAGCTCGTCTGGAACCCCCCCCTACACAGTTTTTTTATTTCAGAATTTTGTAGCGCTATCAATTTGCCAGACTGTGGTGTAAAGCATTTTGGGCTGCGACCCGACATTCGTGAGATATTCGCCTCCGAATGGCCAAAACCGTGCACGGTTTCTTGCAAATTCTGCACGGTTTTGGCCATTCGGAGGCGAATATCTCACGAATGTCGGGTCGCAGCCCAAAATGCTTTACACCACAGTCTGGCAAATTGATAGCGCTACAAAATTCTGGAATAAAAAAAACTGTGTAGGGGGTTCCAGACGAGCCAGGGCTGGCCAAAAGTGGTCGCAAAAAATTTTTTTACTCAAAAATAATTTTGGACCAAAAATTCTTAAACTACTCAAAAAGTTACCTAACATCCCCAATTTTATAGTCCCAACTCTTATTATAATGAAAGTAATCCGGCATCATAGCTTTGTGTACTGCAAAACTAGCAAATTCCGCATGGTTTTGGCTATTTGGAAGCGAATATCTCACGAATGTCGGGTCGCAGCCCAAAATGCTTTACACTATAGTCTGGCAAATTGATAGCGCTACAAAATTCTGAAATAAAAAACTGTGTAGGGGGGGTTCCAGACGAGCTAGGGCTGGCCAGATGTGATCGCAAAAAATTTTTTTACTCAAAAATAATTTTGGACCAAAAATTCTTAAACTACTCAAAAAGTTACCTAACATCCCCAATTTTATAGTCCCAACTCTTATTATAATGAAAGTAATCCGGCATCATAGCTTTGTGTACTGCAAAACTAGCAAATTCTGCATGGTTTTGGCTATTCGGAGGCGAATATCTCACGAATGTCGGGTCGCAGCCCAAAATGCTTTACACTATAGTCTGGCAAATTGATAGCGCTACAAAATTCTGAAATAAAAAAACTGTGTAGGGGGGTTCCAGACGAGCTACGGCTGGCCAAAGGTGGTCGCAAAAAATTTTTTTACTCAAAAATAATTTTGGACCAAAAATTCTTAAACTACTCAAAAAGTTACCTAACATCCCCAATTTTATAGTCCCAACTCTTATTATAATGAAAGTAAGGGACGGCGTCAAAATGGGCTAGGTGGATCTGGTGCCAGATCTTGTATTTGCCCCCAGATCTGGCCCAAGATCTGTGCCCAGATCTGTGGTAGCGATGGGCCCAGATCTGGGGTAGAACCCCAAATCTGGCTTCGCCGGCCGAACTTTTTTAGCCGGTGGGTTGACGGGCCGCTCCTAACAACTGAAATAGTAATGAGGGCGCCGCTCGTTTTTATGTATGTAGTTGTTATGCAGGCGCTGGAGCTTGAGCTTCACTTCCTTCGCAGCGCGGCGTAATAGTTCCTTGTAGTAAAACGTAGCGACAAAATGTCAGACGATTGGTTGTTTGCTACTACTGGGCAACCCAGTAAAAATTTCACAGCAAACTAGTGTCCCGGAGTCTACTTCTTCTCCTAATGCAGACTGGCTTTTTACATCATCTGGTCTTATCCCCAAACACCCCCTTCTGATCCAGTCCAAACTCCAGAAAAGAGTTCTCAGTCGATCTCCTGCCGCGGTCGAATCCCTTTCTTTACATGAGAGATTTCCTGGAATGGTTGTGGCTGCAAAGCGGACCATCGATTCGGCTGGTTTTAAGGCCGCTCATCATCGTAATAAAGAATTTGGCTACAGTGTTGGTGCTCGTGCCAGTGATGTAAAAGGTAGTATTGGCCGGGAAATTTCGGATTTTCCGGGTTGCAGTCTCAACACCGTCAGACGATTAAGATGCATTTTGCGAGAAAGTCAGCTTTGGTGACGAAGAGACGGGGCAAGCAGGGTCATCTCACGGATCCGGCTGATATCTACAACAGTATATCTCTTAAAATAGAGCACAGTCGAAGACCAACGGTGCATGCCCGGCCACCAGCAACCCCCTGGAACCGGAGCTACACCCCCTCAAAGTTGGGTCGGCAGCAATTTTCGGGCTCATTTTAATAGCTCTGACACCCTCCATTCAAACATCACCCTTCATTCGTTTCTTAAGCTAGGATCCCGACTCGCATACGGTTTTGTAGCTGTTCCAATGGCCTTTCATATTCTGGTACTCCCGTTTCCAGATCTAGCTGGTTACCGAGATCTTCACCGAAAACTGCGAAATTGCCGCAAAATGCCACTCCGTTTTTTAAAATCTTTTATAACTTTTTGTGTAACGGGCCTGCCAAGTTATGTTTTAACAAAAGTTAGGCATGAGTTGGCCAAACAAAATGAGCGCACTAAAGTGTACTGTATAGGGGGGGTGTTGTTTGGCCTCTCAAAGATGTTCGAAAAATTTTTTTCTGCAAAGCTTAGTGGTTGGCACGCACATATATGCAGTATTGTCGGCTGAGTTCGAAAATGCATTCAGTTTAGCTAGACTCGTTCTGGATCGGGAGAAATTGGCGTCCACAGTTGAGACCAACCCTATTTCTTGAGTGGGCACTACTGGCTAGTATGACCAGTAAACGCGGTGCAATGCAGTTTTTCCTTATGTAGTTTATGTTGGTGGTGCCTACAATAACTTTATTTTAAAATTGCTCTACGTTACCTAGTCTTGAAGATATCGGCATTTTCTCATGATTTGGGAAGAAAACGGCTGCACTTGTTATAACATGCTCGTTTGAAGGGGATTGACTCAGTTCAGTCGCATGTAGGGTACACAGCCATCGAAGTTGTATCACCTAATGCAGTTTTTGCCGCTGATTAGGAAAATTACATCTGTTTTTCAATCTGACCGCTCCTGAGCCACTTAAGTACTTTTTATGCCATGGTACTGTGACAATAAGTTATCTGTCAAATATGGACGTAACGTGGTATCTATCTGGTGCAGTTTTTCCGTTGATTCAGAATATCATCATGATATTGCGCTACGGCAACGCCGTAACGTTATGGACCTCTGAAGTTTCATTAAGAAACATGCTGTGAGAAGCCGTAATCCTGAAATAAATGCTCAGCATTCATGCATTTATGAAGGGAACCTTTTTTGTCAGTCAATAGTGTACCCGACCTATTTTGACCCGCTGAGTTCAAAAATGACCTTTGTTTTTCTCTACTGCTGTTCAATTTCGAGATATTACTGATCAAACAAAATTTGCATTAATATTCATATATCTCCAAAAGGAGTAATTATAGATGAAAACAAACGCCATTTTTGAACTCAGCGGATCAAAGTAGGTCGGGTATACTATTGGCTGACAAAAGGTTCCCTTCAGAAATGCATGAATGCTGAACATTTATTTCAGGATTACGGCTTCTCACGGCATGTTTCTTAATAAAATTTCAGAGGTCCATAACTTGCGACTGAGTGGCCGTAGCGCAAAAATACGATGATATTCTGAATCAGCGGAAAAAACTGCACCAGATAGACACCATTTTATACCCAGATTTGACAGATAACTTATTGTCCGAGTACCAGGGCATAAAAACTACATAAGTGGCTCAGGAGCGGTCAGATTGAAAAACAGATGTAATTTTCGTAATCAGCGGCAAAAACTGCATTAGGTGATATAAATTTGATGGCTGTGTACCCTACATGCGACTGAATTGAGTCACCTTTCAAACGAGCATGTTATAACAAGTGCAGCCGTTTTCTTCCCAAATCATGAAAATGCCGATATCTTCAAAATTAGGCAACGTAGAGCAAAAATAAAGTTATTTTCGGAATCAGCAGCAAAAACTACATAAGAAAAACTGCATTGCACCGCGTTTAATGGTCATACTTGCGAGTAGTGCCACTCAAGAAATAGGGTTGGTCTCAACTTTGGGCGCCAATTTCTCCCGATCCAGAGCGAGTCTAGCTAAACTGAATGCATTTTCGAACTCAGCACACAAAACTGCATATAACAGTATGCTAACCACTAAGCCTTGCAGAAAAAAAATTTTTTCGAACACCTTTGAGAGGCCAAACACCCCCCATACCCCCCCTATACAGCACACTTTAGTGCGCTCATTTTGTTTGGCCAACTCATGCCTAACTTTTGTTAAAACATTAGCTTGGCAGGGCCTTTGCACAAAAAGTTATAAAGATTTTTCGAAAAAAAAAACGGAGTGGCATTTTGCGGCAATTTCGCAGTTTTCGGTGAAGATCTCGGTAACAGCTAGGATCTGGAAACGGGAGTACCAGAATATGAAAGGCCATTGGAACAGCTACAAAACCATATGCGAGTCGGGATCCTAGCTTAAGAAACGAATGAAGGGTGATCGTTTGAATGGAGGGTGTCAGAGCTATTAAGAGTCAGTCTCTGGGCCAATCGAGTTTCAGTATTCAGACCCAAAATTGAAACTTTGGCGTGGAGGGCTCAAAGTTGGAGGACTAATACATATGGATAGGTTATATAACCACCGCAAAGGATATCCCGATTCGACGCTCCACGCTCGAGATACGGCCTTCTGAAAATCGGTCCGCTTAACTATGGGACCAAAATTTCAAAATCGAATTTCTAGCGCATTAATCAGTGTTGGGACTTAAAAATTGGGCGTTTAGGGTAACTTTTAGAGTACTTTCAGAATCAATGGTCGAATTCCATTTTCAATGAAAAAAATTTTTTTTCGACCCCTTTGAGCCCCCTAGCTCGTCTGGAACCCCCCTACACCGTTTTTTTTATTTCAGAATATTGTAGCGCTATCAATTGCCTACAGTTTGGTATAAGCCACATTGGCTGACCCGTGGAAGAAAGTGGTGAAATATGGCTTCAAATTTGAAAAATCCTCAAGTTTTTAGTTTTGGTTTTGGTTTTAGTAACTAACGGCGATTTCAAAAATGTATTCATATTTCTTCTAGGTGGAATGGTTCCAGAGTTATACACCATCAAAGTTGGCCGAAAATGCTAAAAATGGCCATTTTTGGTGATTTTCAGATTTCTGGGGGGGGACTGGAATAACTCAGGACCAACTCACCCGATCAGGCTGAAATTCACAAATATGGTGTACAATTTAGTTTTACGTCGATTGAGACACATAAGAACCCTGAAAAATTGACCCTGATACCGTAATCCCGATTTTTTCAACTTTAGGTCATTTGATTTTTTTCTGCTGGTATGTAGAAGCTTAACCCCTCCACTGTAGTTAAAAATGTACTTTACAGTGTTTTGAATCAATTTCAGTCCATTCTGAAGCCATTCGGATACTGTAGATTGTGGTCCTGGCACGAAAACTGCATTTTGTCAGTTTACGTGGTTTCTGCTTTAAGGAAATGCTGGATGGAGTAGGAACTAAGGGTTTTCGCGGTCAAGGAACCCATTTCTGACATCGCCGTAATCACTGGGCTACTGTATTTTGAGGTCCCGACACGAAAATTGTTATTTTTCGTTTATGCATGCCTGGTGCAAGGAAACGCTCGAAAGAGAAGGCAATAAAGGTTTTCAGGGGTGGGAAATCTATTTCTGACATAACCATCATTGCTGGGTTACTGTATTTTGAGGTCCCGACGAGAAAATTTTTATTTTTTGCTATTTGGGTGTTCCTGTTGCAGGGAAAAGCTGGATAAAGTAGGCAATCAAACTTATGAGTATGTACATTCGTTCCAGGACCACAATATACAGTAATCCAGTAACATTCGCTAAGCCCTGAATGAATTCGCTGATGCCGAAAACCTTTCGTGCTTGTGAATTCATCGTTTTCTTGCAACATGAACACCCAAAAAGCAAAAAATAACAATTTTCTAGTCGGGACCTCAAAATACAGTAACCCAGCAATGATGGTTATGTCAGAAACAGATTTCCCACCCCTGAAAACCTTTATTGCCTTCTCTTTCGAGCGTTTCCTTGCACCAGGCATGCATAAACGAAAAATAACAATTTTCGTGTTGGGACCTCAAAATACAGTAACCCAGAGATTACGGCGATGTCAGAAATGGGTTCCTTGACCGCGAAAACCCTTAGTTCCTACTCCATCCAGCATTTCCTTAAAGCAGAAACCACGTAAACTGACAAAATGCAGTTTTCGTGCCAGGACCACAATCTACAGTATCCGAATGGCTTCAGAATGGACTGAAATCGATTCAAAACACTGTAAAGTACATTTTTAACTACAGTGGAGGGGTTAAGCTTCTACATACCAGCAGAAAAAAATCAAATGACCTAAGGTTGAAAAAATCGGGATTACGGTATCAGGGTCAATTTTTCAGGGTTCTTATGTGTCTCAATCGACGTAAAACTAAATTTTACACCATATATGTGAATTTCAGCCTGATCGGGTGAGTTGGTCCTGAGTTATTCCAATCCCCCCCCAGAAATCTGAAAATCACCAAAAATGGCCATTTTTAGCATTTTCGGCCAAATTTGATGGTGTATAACTCTGGAACCGTTCCACCTAGAAGAAATATGAATACATTTTTGAAATCCCCGAGGTCTGTAGATTATAATTCCCTGAAAAACTCGCGTTCATCCCAACTACAGGAAAAGCTGATTTTTTTCCGTTGCGCAGATTAGCATTACCATGGCGCGTTGCGCAGATTAGGTTGCACCAGAGTACCCGGCCCATAGAACTGAATCGGGTTTGCTGCCGGCTTTGCGAGCTGAGTTCCCTCTTGCAGCTCTGAGAGGGTGCCATTTCCATTTCTGTCAAGCTATTTACAGACGTGTTCAAGCTGAAGGCTTGATGGAATCCTATGCTAATGTAACGTTTGTTTTGTTATGTTTCTTTTCCATGCTATTCCTAATGTGTTTTAGCCTGACGATAATGAAATCCGGCTTTCCATCCGAACGCTTAAGGCTTCCGCGTTTTTGCCAATCGACCGTGTCGGAGCATGGTATGAGGAGTTTGTTGATGGCATGCCACTTCGCACTCGGCGCACCCTGCAGGCGCTTCTGGCGTATTTCGAACGGCAGTGGTCAAATGGAACTGATTTGGCTCTGTGGAATATGTTTCAGGTAAAACGTGTACTCGGTAATGTATGTTAAAGCAAACACTTATAAAACTTTCTTTAGGTTCAACGCAGGTCCAATAATAACCTTGAGGGCTGGCACTCAGGGTTCAAGAAACGGCTCAGCAACCACCCGTCTCCAAGTTTCTTCCGTTTTATTAACGCGCTTCGTTCTGAACAGACTGATAGTTGAAAATGCAGATTTTAAGAATAAGACAAAACCAAAGACAAAAAGCACAATCTCAAAAAAACACAACCCCTTCTTTATCTTTGAGTATCAGGTTGATCATATTTGATCAACCGGACATTTTCGCCGACTCGGAAGTCCGGACATTCGTGGACAAAATGTACCCTACCCGGACAGATTGAAAATCGACGGAAAAAGCGAGCGGACAGCAGACATATGGACGCCGGACAACATCATGGACAGATCGTCCGTCCACCGGACATTCGTGGACAAAATGTACGCTACCCGGACAGATTGAAAATTGACAGAAAAAGCGAGCGGACAGCAGACATACAGTATGGACACCGGACAAGATCACGGACAGATTGTCTGTTGACTGGACAGAGAGTACCTAAACAGACTGTACTGTACTCTAGTGTGTACTTCAGACATTTTTGCTTTGTGTTGGACCAGTGTTAGGAAATAATGAAAGCAGCAGGACATTTACTTAAAACCAAACACGATTACATTGAATGTTTTTCAACTGCATAACAGGGTGTCTATCACTCTACAACTAAGAAGTAATGATATAAGTACACAACAGACAATCAGCACACAGTGCCAATGTGTAACAAGGATAGACTTAGAAGACAAAACGACAAGATTAAACGACCAGTATGTATAATCAGTTTCAGTACTGGTGCTGATGGGAAACATAACAGTATATTGGCTATAACCCATCAGATCTAGACACTGTCCGCCAGACAAAGTCCTCAGCCACTTACAGTCCGCATTCAAAGAGCAACTCAGTAATGACTTCTAATGCACGGTTTTTCGGATCCTCAAGCTTCCGTGTCATCAAATGAATAGTCAACTTGTTGGTGCCAAAGGCGCCAACATGTGGTGTTTGTGCAGAGCGGCACCCTACAAACAGTACAAGCCGTCCGTGTCCAGGCCAGTTGCTGATGCACATTGCATCGGTTTCTTCTGTATTCTCCAGGCTGTTTTCAGAGACTTGTCCAAATGCAGGTCTCTAATTCTGAGTGAGGTTCCAATCAGCAGATGACCAGGATCGTTCTCATCAACCGGATGTCTGGCTAAGTGAGCAGCTGAAAGAATGATTGAACAGATGGGGGTCTGGGGGTCTAGGGGGACCCTTAAGGGTCCCTACTGTATGTTACCTCTACAGGCTCAGCAGCTCTACCTATATTCTCTACTGCCAGATGGCTGAGCAGCCATGACTCTGAAAGAAAAAAATTTTTTAAGATTAATTGCACTAGCTGCTTAGGATTCATGTTTGTCATCAGTGATGAACAAAACGATATGTCCGGGCAGATACGCGCCTGTCCGGGCAGACACGCGTGTCCAGCTAGACACAAAAATTTTGTCAAATTTTCTGGCTAGCCTCGGACACTGGGAAACTGAGTTGTCCTGGAGAGATAGATGGCCTTACAAAACCACAGGAGCGGACAACCTGGACAGAACTGCTGGAGCCACAAGTCCGGACAGAACACTTGCACTCAGAGGTTTGTCCTGGAGAGATAGATGTCAGGACAAAATCAAAGGAGCGGACAACCCAGACAGAACTGCTGGAGCCACAAGTCCGGACAGAACACTTGCACTCAGAGGTTTGTCCTGGAGAGATAGATGTCAGGACAAAATCAAAGGAGCGGACAACCCAGACAGAACTGCTGGAGCCACAAGTCCGGACAGAACACTTGCACTCAGAGGTTTGTCCTGGAGAGATAGATGTCAGGACAAAATCAAAGGAGCGGACAACCCGGACAGAACTGCTGGAGCCACAAGTCCGGACAGAACACTTGCACTCAGAGGTTTGTCCTGGAGAGATAGATGTCAGGACAAAATCAAAGGAGCGGACAACCCGGACAGAACTGCTGGAGCCACAAGTCCGGACAGAACACTTGCACTCAGAGGTTTGTCCTGGAGAGATAGATGTCAGGACAAAATCAAAGGAGCGGACAACCTGGACAGAACTGCTGGAGCCACAAGTCCGGACAGAACACTTGCACTCAGAGGTTTGTCCTGGAGAGATAGATGGCCCATATGATTTGAGCACATTCACTGTTGTTTGGACAGTTTCCAGACACGTTCAGTGGTTCGGACACCTTGCTGAAATGTCTGAGACAAACTGGAAAAATTGACGAAATTTTGGTGTCTGGCCGGGCACTTCGGCGGACACTTGGAGTGATCCTTAAGGAGCTAGTAGAGGTGATTATTTACAATCTAGAACAGGTGTATTTTCATTTTGAAATTTCACTTCAGTTTTAAAACCATCAGGTAAAAGTGAGCTAACAGGAATGAATAACTAGAGTGAAAGAAAAAGAACTTACCATAACAGGCGAGTCCCACTTCTGTTCTAAGGACAACCAGCCAAGAGAAGCCAAAGGACGCAATGCATACACTAACAATCGACCACTAATATTAACAGCTGAACTTTTGCCAATTATCACACAACACCATGTAGTAGTATCCTTTACGTGCCACCACTAACATTGGTTACCTTACCGGTAAAATTGCATGAGAACGTTGTGTAAAACGATTTTTACACAGTGATTTCCAGGTGAAACAACAACAGCAAAGCAAACCACTAGCGCGAAACCTGAACGGAAAAACAGATTTGTTCTAGTCCGCCGATCTGGACATCTTTGTCTGCGGCTGTCCGCCAATCTGGATGTCTCTGTCCGCGTCTGTCTGCATCGATGGACGACTACTCTGTCCGCGTCTGTCCGCATCGATGGACGAAAGTGTCCGCATGATCAAACCGGACACGGATAATCTGTCTGACGCGAATTTTGACAGTTTTGCTGAATGTCCGCATTCGGCAAAATGTCCGTGCGGACAGGCAGAAAATTTTGAAGACTGATACTCAAAGAGGTATGAGAACGTTGTGTAAAACCGATTTGTTTGTAGTCCGCCAATCTGGACATCTCTATCCGCCAATCTGTACATCTCTGTCCGCCAATCTGGACGTCTCTGTCCGCCAATCTAGACATCTCTGTCCGGCTCTGTCCGCCTCTGTCCGCCAATCCGGACGTCTCTGTCCGCGTCTGTCCGCATCGATGGACGAAAATGTCCGCATGATAAAACCGGACATGGATAATGTGTCCGACACGAATTTCAACATTTTGCTGCATGTCCGCATTCGGCAAAATGTCCGTGCGGACAGACAGAAAATTTTGAAGACTGATACTCAAAGAGATAGTGAGGGGCATCTCCTATAGTCTATCGCAGCCCACAAATTTGTCACTGTAGTCTAAGCCTAGTCAGTCTAAGTCAGTCACCAGTTCTATGGTTCTAAACGATAACTCCATTTTGAAAAAAGCATTTTTTGTACGAAAATCGGAAGTGGGGAAAGTCGGAAGTGGGGACATCGGAAGTGGGGAAAGTCGGAACTGGGGTATCGGAAGTGGGGACATCGGAACTGGGGAAAGTCGGAACTGGGGTCACGCCTATAGGGCTGGCCAGATGTGATCGCAAAAAATTTTTTTACTCAAAAATAATTTTGGACCAAAAATTCTTAAACTACTCAAAAAGTTACCTAACATCCCCAATTTTATAGTCCCAACTCTTATTATAATGAAAGTAATCCGGCATCATAGCTTTGTGTACTGCAAAACTAGCAAATTCTGCATGGTTTTGGCTATTCGGAGGCGAATATCTCACGAATGTCGGGTCGCAGCCCAAAATGCTTTACACTATAGTCTGGCAAATTGATAGCGCTACAAAATTCTGAAATAAAAAAAACTGTGTAGGGGGGGTTCCAGATGAGCTACGGCTGGCCAAATGTGGTCGCAAAAAATTTTTTTACTCAAAAATAATTTTGGACCAAAAATTCTTAAACTACTCAAAAAGTTACCTAAAATCCCCAATTTTTTAGTCCCAACTCTTATTGGTACAAAAGAAATTCTAGTTGAGAATTTTGGTCCCATAGTTAAGCGGGCCGATTTTTGGCGGCTTGTATCTCGGGAATGGAGCGTGAAATCCATAAACCCTTTGCAGGTTTAACATAACTCATGAATGCCTATTAGCCGGTTGACACAGACCACTCCTGTGCATGTCTAGAAAAACCCAGAGTCTAGTCCATGGCAAATGTCCTTCTCCTTACGTCTATTCAAGATATGCGGGCACACCTTAGACATCGTGAAATTTCATTTTTTGGGTCAATGTCAGAGCGACCAGGAGAGAGCGCAGAGCGATGCCGTTGCAAAACAATAGACACAGATGGGGTATCTCTCAGAATAACAGTGCGGAATCGTGATTGCATGTGAAATAAAATATCGTGAAATTCCATGTCCTTAAGACATAACGCAGACATAAGGGAGGAAAACGAAGACATAACAAAGACATAACGCAGACAAAAGGTGTTATGCAAAGATTGCAAAAGCAAACAATTTGAGGCGTTTTGTGTGATAAATAAAGGTATAAAGCAGAGTAGATACACAAAGTGACAATGTGTAACCTTATTTATGCAAGCTGACCTAACAGTGTTACACTTCAGTCAGTTGCTGGGCACGATGACCGCCGACACCGGTCTGTCAATGTCTTTAATTGTTTGTGAATCAGACGTGGTAGAAATTTGTTGACAGGTGGCGGACAGTTGTCAAAAATGGGTGCCATTTAAGACAGAGTATGGGCAACAGCTTGACCTTGCATTGTCGGCTAGCCGTCATTCAACGATCGGCGGACAGCCGTCAAAACTGGAAGCCATTAAAGGCAGTATAGGTGTTGGCTTGACCTTGCATTGTCCGCCGGCTAGGAGGTAGGAGGTTGGTGCAGTCTCCAAGTTTCTTGCATTCCGAGCGCCGGCTCCTCGGCAACCCCCATTCCCGATCCCTCCTTTACCCGCCAACCAAACGCAAGCAGGCATTTGCCACTTGCCATTCATTCCTCACCCCCAATTCCCTGTTCCAGCTCCAGCCCCCAATTGGAAATGGGCCTTCCTGGCCGGCGCCTATTGGAAATGCATGCACATCCTGTTCCAGGTAAAGCGCCCATAGCAACTAAAGCGAGCCGTAGCTAGTTGTTTTTCCATAGACAATGGACATCGTGTTTCTGAACGCGTACATCTTGTACATGGAGTCGCGCGACCCACCGCTCTCTAAGCATCTGAGGATGCGAGATTTCCGCACGATGGCCCTCACGGGCAGTGTGCAAATGGCTGCCAACGGCGGCTGATCTCGGCGGGTCCTACGGCCAACGTCAGTCCCCAGATCCCGACCAAAGCAATGCTGCAGGCCCTGCTGCCTCAAATTGCGCCCATTCTGCAGAAAGGCGCCAACCCTGATGGACCCTCAGACTATGAGATAAACGCCGTGCGTCTAAGTCTGTCTAAGGCGCATATCCCCTGCAGGATGACCAAACAGCATCGCTGCATCTGCTACCAGAATGAGTGTAAGATGGCGTTCACATGCTGGCTCTGCAAAAGACCGCTCTGCTTGGGTATGCCCCGTTGTCTAACGCCCTAATGTCTGCTGCAATTTCTACATTCTAAAGCTTTTAGGCACCTGCTGGGCCCGGTTCGATTCAATTCCCGGTGACTTTACCTGGTGGGATGAGAGTCTCCACGCAGAACGCTACCGGTCTAAGGCACGCACCCCCTCCTGCAAACCCATCCGCTGATTGATCTCTTCAACTTGGTTGTGGTTCTTTACCGACCTTGCCTGGCTGTGTTCTGTACTGCTACCGGTTGTGACTTTTTGGCCACCTGGCCTGTCTCTCTTCTGTACTGCGATGACGGGTTGTGCTTTTTGGGCCAGTTGGCTGTGTTTTTGGCGATGTCCGCCACCTTCTGTTTATGTTTTTGTCTTAACCTTTGTCCTAAGAGCTTCGCTGTGGCAAAAAGTGATAAGTGCTGCTTTACAACAGTGATCTGTGCAACTGTCGTCTGACCATTTGTGCTATTGTTGCTTCACTGTTTTATGCCTGTTCGATCTCAGTTATGCCTGTCCTATCTCAGTAATTGATTTGTTCCCGGTTCGCTCTTGTTGCCACATGAATAAATCGTTTATTGCAAATAAATCACTGTCTTGATCTTTCCACAACCATCCATTTTCGAATCACAAGCTGTTTCTTTGTCTCTACACAAACACCGCTTTTCAACACACTCGCAGTTTGTCTCGTTTTCCTGAACTTTTTTCTACACCCTCCTCTAAAACTGAAAACCAAAAACCTCTAAAACTCAATAGTTCGTAATTTCTCAACCATGTCACTCTCAACTATGTCTCAACTATGTCTTCGACTATGTCTCAATTATGCCTCAACTATGTCTGTTTTGAGACATATGCAGTTCGGTATGTCTAAACCTACCATGTCTACGTTTTAGACATAAAACCCGATGTCCTTCTAGACATACTTTTTTTCCCTAGACGTCAGATGTCTTGAATCCGGTATGTCGGGACCATAGGAGCAAAAGCTCCTAGGTCTGTGTCAACCGGTTAGTACACCAACGCACAGGTCTCTACGCAAAAGTTCGATTTTCAACTTGACATACCAAGACTCGATCGAATAAGAGACTGACTCTTAAATCAGTTTGAACAAGAAGCTATACCCCCTATACCCTATTATCTACTTATCACTCTAGCACAGCAGATAGTGCAACATAGAGCGAGGAGCAAGAATAGTTTTGTTCTCTTCATCTCAAACAGCCTCTTAGTCTAGTCACTGTGCTACCTAAACAAGCCGTTATGAATTATGAATGACCACATCTATCTGTTTCCTGTTTGTAACGCATTAGAGCTTCATTAGAACAGTCCCTAACGATAGACGAACAGCTTTTCATCTGACTCTGCCTTTAAAAGGCATGACGCATGGATAACTGGATCCACACAAACATAAGCTTTGAAATAGCGCGCACACTCTGTTGTGCTGTTTTTAATGCGATTAGAAGGTACTATGCATTTTATTCGACGCCTTAACGTCACCTTTACCAAACGTGCGGGTACCATATATGGTACCGATACAATAATACTAATACTAATTCAATAGATATTGCTCTTCTTCAAGAGACGAAACTCAGCCCGTCAGGCCGCGCCCCCAAATTTCAGGGGTTTGCCATGGAGAGAGCCGACCGTTCTGCACACGGCGGTGGTTTAGTTACAAGGGGTCTGTTATTTTAAAACACCGGCACAGTTGGTGTAGTGGTTTAGGCCGCAAAGCCAGTGTGTGCGTGCTCCTGCGTTCATCCACTCGGCGATGCAAGTTTCTTGCTGCAGAGTTGGTGGTGGGCACAAAGCCCAACCCAGGCCACCGAAAGCTGGTGACAGCGAGTAGGTAAATGGGGACCGACTGGAGCTGCCTAAGCACCTAAAGCTACGATAGCAACCACACATGTGTTGGGAACCGGGACAGCTACCACTGAGACCCGAACAGACTGACACCGAAGATGTGTGCTGGCTGGTAGCGAAGGAAGGGCAGGATGAGTGGTGGCCTAACGCAGGGGCTACCATGGCCTCTTCCAGACAATCCAATCCATCCAACTTAGGGACAAAGTTCAAGACAGACAAGTGTCTATTCATGGGCTATTCAACCTGTTCAAAGGCGTATCGACTCTGGTCTATTGAGAAACAAGACATAATTATTCGGCGTGATGTCACATTTGATGAATCAACTATTGGTCGAGAAGGAGAAGATGTACAGAAGGAGAAGCTGCAAGAATCAAAGGAGCGACCAACAGTTGAAACTGTGACAGTGGAGATCGAAGATACTCATGAAGAAGAGGCCAATACGCCAGAACAAGTCTGCTCAGACAATGGTGAAGGTGGAAACTCAGATGAACAAGAAGAACCCCCAGACAGCGATGAAGGGACTACAGACTCAGAAGGAGAACCAATCAAAAGGAATCCAAATCGAATCAGGAAGCCACCAGATTGGTATGGTGATTGGGTGTTCAAGGCAGATGAAGAAGTTTATGAGCCAAGGAACTGGCAAGATGCCATGAAAACGGAACAAGCCCAGGAATGGAGGAAAGCTGCTCAATCGGAGTACAATTCACTTATGGAGCATAATACGTGGGAACTCGTGGCACTACCAAAGAACAAAAAGTGCGTTGGAGGAAAATGGGTGTTTCGTGCCAAACATGATGAATTCGGAAACATTTCAAAGTACAAGGCTCGTTTTGTGGCACAAGGTTTTACTCAAGTTTATGGACAAGACTACGGTCAAATTTTCTCGCCAGTGGTTCGATGGGAATCTGTGAGAGCACTTATGAGTATGGCTGTTCAATACAGGATGACAATTCATCAGATGGATGTTGAGACCGCTTTTCTGAATGGTTATTTGCAAGAAGAAATTTATATGAGACAGCCAGAAGGTTTTATCAAGTCGGGGCAAGAGAATCTGGTCTGTCGTTTGAAACGTTCTCTCTATGGACTCAAGCAATCGCCTAGATGCTGGAATCAGATTCTACATGAAAAGCTAAAGGAAATGGAGTTCACACAGTCTCAGTCCGATCCCTGTATTTACATTGGTAAAGTGGACAATGAAGTTGCGTTTCTGGCCGTTTATGTAGACGATATCGTTGTGGCTGCCAAGAATGAGCAAATCGTAAACAAGGCCAAGAAGGTATTTGCTACCAAGTTTAAGGTCAAAGACATGGGGCCAGTCCATTATTTTTTGGGCGTTCAAGTGAAACAGATGTTGGATGGTTCAGTCTGGTTAGGACAAGAGAAGTATGTCGACAACATTCTAAAGAAGTTTAAGATGCACGAAGCCAATCCTGTGTCAACTCCTATGGAAGCAAACGCTAAGCCGCCGCTCAAGGCTACTGACAACTGTACGCTATTTGATTCTAAGATATATCAGTCTGCCATTGGAAGTTTGCTGCATTTGGCCATTGCTACTCGACCAGATGTTAGTCAAGCCGTTTCTAAACTGGCTCAGTATTGCTCCAAGCCTACAGTACAGCACTGGCAGATGCTGAAACGAATTCTGCGTTATCTGAAAGGTACAAAGAATCTAGGTCTCTATTACACTCTCTCAGCTAGCGATCCAGCGTTGACTGCTTACTCTGACTCTGACTACGCTGGAGACTTAGATGACAGGAAATCGACGTCTGGATATGTATTTCTGAAAAATGGTGCACTGATTAGTTGGAGAAGCAAGAAGCAAACGGTGATCGCGCAATCGACAGCAGAAGCCGAATATGTAGCACTTTTCTACACGACACAAGAATGCATTTGGCTGCGTCGGTTGTTGGATGAACTCAGAGACAAACTGGACAAACCAACTACAGTGTTTGAGGACAACAAGGCTAGTATTCAAATCGCCTCTGATCCTGTTGGTCACCCGAAAACCAAACACATAGCTACCAAGTTTCATTTCACTCGAGATCAAATTCTGAATGGGGTGATCAAAATCGTATACTGTCCTACTAAAGAGATGCTGGCTGACTTCATGACAAAGCCTTTGCCTCGTGATCAGTTTGAGAAGCTTCGCTCAGCCGCAGGACTAACCCAGGATCCATCTGTCGAGAAGGAGTGTTGAAATGTTGCGACAGATGATCATTTATTATGTGTACTTGTCTAAATTCCTTCCCCTTTCCATTGTGTGCTGTGTTGTGTGCGGCTGTTAGTAACTTTTTGTGTTGTGTCTTTTACCGAGTAAACCTACTAGTCAACGTGCTTCACTGACACACGCAGTCCTACGTTCCATACCTTCAATTCAAATGCGGTTTACTTGAGAGAGCCGCACGTTAACGATAGTCAAGGCTAGCAGTCAGCAAGAGAGGCAGAGGCGCAGACAGAATGAATTATCAGGGCGGCTCGCCCGTTGCGGCCTTACAGTCTGAGCTGAGCTGACACGTAATTCGAGCGCGGGGTGACAGCTCTATAAAACACCACTGTATGCAAATACCGGAATCACACCTGAAACGCACGTGCACAATTATACGTACATACTCTATATGTACACACACTCACACGACAAGTTCGTTAGTACTGGAGCCGCAACTAGTACTTGTATTTTTCGGTCGGGGGGGGGGTCCCGTAACCTCTATCGGGGGGTGAGGGGAGGTTTGGCTTTTCAGCTAGGAGGGTAACCCCCCAAAGCCCCCTAGTACATGTATGGTTGTTAGCCTTCTGAACCGTTTCATTGAAGAATTATTCACAAAATAACTAAATTTATTTTAGTTTAAATTTAGTTTTAGTCTAAAAAGTTTTTTTATTACTCCGGAACCGAGAAGGCCTGGGAGCTAGAAATTTAAGGTAGTGATTGGTGGACCAACACATACTCTTGTGCAAATTTATAGCATAACAGCTCAACCGGAACCTGAGCTTTCACAAGGACACCATAAACAAACATTGCACTAAAATTCCGAGCCAAACCAATCTCACAGAGCATCATGCTCTATATCGTTTAAAAGCCCGTGCAATAAGGAGAAAATAGGTACCAGGTTGGTCTCAAACGGTCTATCGGTTCAATAGTTATAGCCGTCCAAACATGAGACCAGAACTATACTCTTTCATAGTAAAAAAACACACCGACTTGACGACATTCAAACCACCGTTTGGTCAAAAGAGGTCAAATAGATTTTGCTTATTTTTTTACATGTCATAGGGTAGTGTTGGCCAAATATTCTCCTAGTTGCGCTTGTCTGTGTTCCTACTGGGTTGGCTGCAGGGGGTTCCGAGTAAGTATGAAAAAATTTTTTTGTCACAGAATGCAGTGCTGAACACAAATTCTGATAGAGCGGAAAGCGAGGATTCCAAAAATGCCACTCCCAACTCGCTACGGCCACCAATAAAAAAGTTATTGCCACAAAACGAAAATTATTGATTTTTCTAATTCCGGAACCGGGGCCTCCCGGAAGCTGAAAATTGCAGGTAATGTTTCTTACATCAATATATGTGTGCATGCAAAATTTGAGCGAAATCGAAGAACCTCGCCCAAACTTTGGCCGGTCGCCTGAAGAAAAAGGTCGTCATTAACTTAAACTGGCTCTTAATACTCTATTTTTAGTTGGTTGTGCTTGCGGTGTTAACAAGGTTCACACCGGTCAGATGGGTGAGCTGAAGTCTCCAGGCTATCCTTATCCAGGTCCTTATGTGAACAGACATTGTTACCAATCCCTCAACTGCCTTTACTATTTTATGGCTCTGTCAGACCAAATTGTGCAAGTGACCTTTATGGACGTTTATTTAAATTTTGACAATATTTTGGTCATTTTTGATGGAAACACCACCAACTCTGCAATTCTGTAAGTGATCAAACTTTATTTTAAAAAAAACCTTTTTGATGTATGGTATAAGCCTGCCAAACTGTAATGCCTAATTTCAGTTTTAACAGTTCGAGCATTCAAACTGAATACAACAGAACCACTATCAGCTCAGTAGAACAGCTGCCCAACAGAGTGATAAAGAGCTCTGCAAACTTGCTCTTCATCAAGTTCGACTTCACTTATGTCTTTTCTCATTCACTAAATTACAGCCAAAGCTTCTTCAGACTACAGTACAAAAGTATGTAACGGTTTTGCTTTTCTGTCCATTTGGTCCATCTGTCTGTCTGTCCATCCATCCATTCTTTCATCTGTCCATCTGTCAGTCCATCTGTCCATCCTTCCGATCAGGTCTGTCTGTCCATCCATTTGATCATATACAGTATAGATAAAAAAAATGTCCCATCGCTTTTTCGGCCTTCATTCAAACGTTTCGTTCTCAGTCACTTCTTTACCGATTTGGCTCAAATTTTCAGCAAAAATTAACAACATGGTTGGCTAAATATTCTGCAAGTGCGGTGCCAAAATTCCGACTCATACTGGTTTTATTACCCGAAAACTAGGAATGAGGGTGGTCCACGCAAATTTAATTTTTTTCGGTAATACAAGGAGTACAGTCCTGAAACTTGCAGGAATGATTGGTGTTGCTATTGGGCATAACATACTAAGCGGGCAGCCCTGTAGCTCAAAGGGCACTAAAATGGGGGAATTTCAAAAACATGAGTGAAAATCCCATAGTTAAGAAATCTGCACCTTCTAGAATCAAAGCACTGAATCTGTTGTTAATCAACATAGATTGTAGCAGGAAGTTCGACAAATAAATGAACCTGATATTTAAGCTCTGTTCCACACCATAGAAACCATCCCTGCAGAGTTTTTTGAAAATTGAAAATCTTTAGAATCGTCATTTTGCCGGTTTTATGAAGAAAAGTCATATTTCGTCATGTTTTTTAAATTCCCCCATTTTAGTGCCCTTTGAGCTACAGGGCTACCCGCTTAGTATGTTATGCCCAATAGCAACACCAATCATTCCTGCAAGTTTCAGGCCTGTACTCCTTGTATTACCGAAAAAAAATTAAATTTGCGTGGACCACCCTCATTCCTAGTTTTCGGGTCATAAAACCAGTACGAGTCGGAATTTTGGCACCACACTTGCAGAATATTTAGCCAACCATGTTGTTAATTTTTGCTGAAAATTTGAGCCAAATCGGTAAAGAAGTGACTGAGAAAGAAACGTTTGAGTGAAGGCCGAAAAAGCGATGGGACATTTTTTTTATCTATACTGTATATCTGTCTGTTCGTTTGTCTATCGGTCCATCCATCCGCCTATCTGTCCAATTGGTCAGGTGCATCTGTCTGTCTGTCCATTCCTGAGCCCATCTGTCCAGTCCATCCATATGTCCTTCTGATGAGCTCTGTCTGTCCCCCATCCATCCCTCCATCTGTCTGTCCATCCGTTGGTCTGTCCGTCCATCCGTGAATAATGAGGGCTAATGATCCATCCATTTGGTCATATCTATCTGTCTGTTTTTCTGTCTATCGGTCCATCCATCCACCTGTCTGTCCATCTCGTCAGGTCCATCTGTCAGCCTGTCCGTTGATGAGTCCATCTGTCCATCCATACTGTATGTCCTTCAGATCACGTCTGTCTGTCCATCCATTTGGTCATATATATCTGTCTGTTCGTTTGTCTATCGGTCCATCTATCTGGCTGTCTGTCCGTCTGGTCAGGTCAATCTGTCCGTTGGTGAGGCCATCTGTCAGTCCGTCTGTCCATAAGTTGGTCTGTCTGTCCATCCGTGAATAAGGAGGGCGAATGAAGGATGCTGTAAAGTTCAGAAAATTGCTTTTAGTGATTCTAAAAGAACCTTCTTATTACCTTTACATTGTGTATGGGTTGCTTGGGCTTGGCATGCTGATTTTGGCATTCATACTACTATTTCTATGGATACAACGCACCCAGCGCCAGCGATTGGTTAACCTAATTAGAAGTGTAAATGCAAGAACTATCTCACAGCATTGGTTTACGGATGGCGAACCTTATACAGCTTATGAAATGCAAGCTACGATCGAGAGGTATAGCTTGAAGTAGAAAAAAGTTATAAATCAATCAAACAAAAATTGACCATGCTTCACTTCTAGAAGTTCTGATGTGTGGGAGATTCCTTTTGAGAGCATGCAGATCTTATATGAACACTCGCTTGGCTCAGGAGAATTCGGCTGCGTCTACAAAGCCATTCCCAAAGGAAAACTGCCCATTTGTGAGATCCACAAAGGCGATTTATCTCTAAGAAATGCAATTCATTGCAATAGAGGAGAACAAATAGCTGCAGTGAAACTGCTGAACCATAACAACAATATCCATTCAAGAGAATTGTTTCTGATGGAGATTGACAGTATGAAGCAAATTGGCTATTGTTCCTATTTGGTCAATTTGCTAGGCTGCTGCACTCAAGGTGCCACCTACTGTTGTTTGGGTATGGGATTTTCAGGAATCGGTTCGGTATGGGTAGGTATTTTTCGGCATACCCAGGAATCGGTTCGGTATGGGTAGGTATTCGCAAAAATACCGGTATACCGGTATTTATTCGGTATTTGCTGAAAATGTTTTACAAAGTTAAAACACTGTATTTTCCATTTTTAAGGCCAGGAATTTAGTCATTTTTAAGCTCAGAGATTAGAAAATCCATGAAAACCAATGGGATTACAGGTTTTAGGAATTTTTGAAAATATTTCTTAATTTTGCTGGGGTGAATCCCCCTTAATTTTACTGGGTGTTTCTATAAATAATTTTGCCTAAGAGAAATGCTTTTATTGTACTGTAGTTTTAAGGTCTGCTACTGTACAGTATGGAGATCTAACGAGCAGTGACAAAATGTTTGGCTATTTTGTTGATTGTGAATGTACTGTACATGAAGTACATAGAGACTTGATTATTAAGCGGCAGTGTGAAGTTAAGCCAAAACTAGACCAACGTTTTCTAATGACAAAGCAAGTTTGGGACAGGGAGTTGGGTCAGAGAACACAAAATCCTTCAAGTTCGATATTTTTGAGGGATATTGTAATAGAATGTGTTTCTGCATGACCGAAAAATACAAAATTACAAAAAAAACAATGTGATCATAGGGAATTTTCGGTAAGAAATGCACTAAGCTGGACAAAAAGTACCGATTCCCAAATACCTGGGTATTGCCAAAATAATCGGTATACCCGGTATGGGTATTTATTAAAATACCTGGAATCGGTAGGTATTTATTGGGTAGGTATTCCCAAAAATACCCATTTTTCGGTATGGGTTCGGTATACCCAATCAACAGTAGTGCCACCTATTGTTTTCTGATGGAATATTGTGAATTTGGTAACTTGTTGGGATATGTTTCAAAGTTGGAGAACAAGGACAATTCAAACGTAGATGAATTTAATTCATTTGCTTGGCAGATTGCAAGTGGGATGGTGTGTATTTTAAGGCAAAAAAGTGACACAAGTTTTTAAAGAAAGCGACTTTTTAGGAATACCTGAGTTCAAAACACTGCATTCACAGAGACCTGGCTGCTCGCAACATTCTCATAGATGGAAACAAGCATGCCAAGGTGGCGAAAGCTACATAATACTTTACTATATCACAGATATGTAGCGTGCATTCCCAGGGGTAATGGTCAATAGGCTATACCTCTTCCCGGTGGAGGTAAAGAGAAACAAAAATAGGAGAAACCAACAAAGATTTCTGCTACAGTTGGTAGGTCCCACCAAATTTCAGGTAAGTCCAGGTTCAGGTATCTCTAAAATCCAATTTCAGGTTCAGGTTCAGGTTCAGGTACATTTTTCAAAAGTACCCAGGTGTCAGGTTCAGGTTCAGGTACTTTCAAATAGAGACACAAATTTTCGGCTATGAGCTAAATCAATAGCGCTCTTGTTCCTTTTCATAAGAAAACGATCCATGTTCAAAGCAATCGAAATTTATAAACCAACAATTCGACAAAAACGAGAAAAACGCCAGACAATTTTTTGCAGTATGACGGACCGATCGCCAGGCACGCACCCCACGCACTCCACAAACGTTCATTTCAAACTCTAAGTTCCGGCATTAAGCTAAGGCTCAGGCTTACTTAAGTTCTACTAGCTGACGTTTAAGCTTACGTTCAACAAGCAACTAAAGCTTAGGCTTAGGCATAGAGGAAGACAAGCTTTCATAAAGTCATTTTCCGGACGGGGCTTTTCCCTATAATCACCTTCATTTTTAAGTTACAGTACACGTAGGTGCAGTATAATGTGCATTATACTCTTCACGCACACCATTTGTAACAACAAAACTGTAGAGCGTCAAGCAATATTTGATAAAACCAACTGGCAGTACGTGCTACTTGTACCGGGAAGTTTAAGACAGGAAAAACCTGAAAAGTAGGTACCGACCAGGGGGGGAGGCAACTGGACCAAATCTTGAAATATGATGCGGGCCACTTCCCGCGAACCGCATTCAAACGGTTGCCATTCACGCAATTATCATGCTATCGACATTCGGTTTCTGGCGCTGTGTAGCTAAGGCAATAGGCTTTCGAGGAGTGTTAACAAGTGCCCCATAGCCCAAAAATTGGCGCGAAATTTGAATGTTTTTGGCGATCGACCATGACTCGGAATTTTGCTAATTATAAAAAAGCTTATAACTATTGGCCATAAGGGGCTATGAAGTCGGCCAGCATACCAACAGAAAGAACTCGTCGAGTAGATTAGTAATGATACCCGCAAAATATAATTGGTCAATTCTACCCTAAGAAATAACGCGCCAAACATGACATTCATTTTTGCGCTCAATGTTCACACCTGCCGCATTTCCTGAGGGCACAGGGAATGAACTACTGGTCTACATAGATCGGTATGTATGCCAATCGATGCGTCTTAATCTGCTGAAAAATTGGGAAAAAATTGCCTGTTTTTGCTAGAATTCAAAGTATAGCCTAGCTAGAAATAGTCCAAGCTGAACATTTCATAGATCAATCGATGCGTCTTGATCTGTTGAGTTCGAAAATTGCATGCACTGCTCAATCTGAAGCCGTACAAGTATGTTATAGCCTGAAATTTCACGTACATGCTTGTTACCCTACAAACAAGACTCTCATGTTTGTAGCCATTTCTGGGCACTTTAACAGTAAAAAATCACTGTCGTGAAACTGATAATTTCTGTTAATTTTATGCTTACTGATTAAATGCGCTTTTGTCTAAAACATTGAACTGGTTGATCCGTTGCTGTACGCAAGTTTCAGATCGGAGATTTCGGTCTAAGTCGCCTCACAGAGCAGGAAGTGTATGTGACTCGTCTGTCCAGACTGCCAATAAAATGGATGGCTATAGAATCTCTGAGAGACCATGAATTCAGTACTAAAACTGATGTGTAAGTCACTTGAGCCAATTTACCTTCTCCAATCTTGAGATTTCTTTTCAGATGGTCGTTTGGTGTCATTCTGTTTGAACTTTACTCGTTTGGAGAAATTCCATACGGCTCTATGGACTCGCACGATGTTTTAGAACATTTACTGGAAGGGCATCGACTTGGCAGGTCTGAGATCTGTCCAGAACAAATGTAAACCAATTTATTCAGTATGAGTAGTCATTAATTCCCAGCAGTTTCTTCAGGTACGATTTAATGCAAAGATGTTGGACTGAAGACCCTACTCTGCGGCCGGACTTTGCTGAAATTCGTGGGAAACTTGGATCTTAAATAGAACTCTTTGCAGTACCGTCTGATTTGTATTTGTCTGTGGGCAGCTTTCCTGAATAAAAATGCATTATGTGTTCTTGTTTGTTACCAGTCAAAATGTATGTGGGTGAAGGTACATCCAACTTAGGGACAAAGTTCGTTTTTCTATGGAAACTCTAAAGTGCACTGTACATAAAGCCTAAAGTTAAGGTCAGTTTAAAAGCCTTAAAAGTGTAAACAGCCTTCTTATCTAAGAGTGGCACTTTTGCTCTTTCGTTATGCCCCTTAGAAGACGCATAAACTTTCAAGCTTTCAAACTTGTACTGTTTAGCCTAGTTTCCTGCCTTTGTGCCTTAGAAACTCGCAATAACTATGTTTTGAACACAGAAAATTGTTTGAAAGCAACTTTCAACTACTCCGCTGAACACAATTCAACCATACAATACTCCTTCCCTCACCACAGTTATTCCTGTTTGGCTCTGACCGTTTTCGTGCCGGGAGACTCTCGTGTTCGTCTGTCTGTTAACTTCACCACTGGACTGGAAGTTGAAAGAGGTTTGGCAGTCTTTTTTGACGGAACTACGCGGTGCGACTGGATGTAAGAGTTTTTATCACCTATGAACGTAATGCAGCAACATATTTTAGCTTAGATCGTTTTAACTCATCCAGAAGCCTAAATCGAACCATAAACAGCACTCGCGATACTTTGTTTGCTCTGTTTTATGGTGTCCACCCATTCTCTGCATTTTATTCCGCCTTCTTGATGCCTGAATTCATGGTCAATGCAATTGTGGAGGCCCTGCCAGGTAGGTTTTTCGACTGTTCCATCGTTCAGTTCTTCCAGAGAATCAGTTAAATCATATATGTGACAGGTCCCGGGCGGCCCGGGGAATTAATAATTTAAAAAAGCTCGAAAATGACTGCAAATGCGTTTTTGGCACGTTTTTTCAGTAAGCAGCCTAAACTCGCTATTTTAAGCTGCCAAATAGCGTTTTAGAGCTAAAAAACAAACAAAAAATGTACGTGTTCGCTGAAGCAATAAGCATTGAACATTAGGTCGGTCGGTCGGTCGGTCGGTCGGTCGGTCGGTCGGTCGGTCGGTCGGTCGGTCGGTCGGTCGGTCGGTCGGTCGGTCGGTCGGTCGGTCGGTCGGTCGGTCGGTCGGTCGGTCGGTCGGTCGGTCGGTCGGTCGGTCGGTCGGTCGGTCGGTCGGTCGGTCGGTCGGTCGGTCGGTCGGTCGGTCGGTCGGTCGGGTATTGCGGTAATCGTTCGCGCTCTAAAAATGGAGAGAAATCATATCATCCATCCATTATAGAGAATCAGCCGAAAACAACAAGCCTGTATTGTTTAGGGGAGACGTGTACATGTGGATCGATGGCCAGAATCACTGCTGAAACAACAATTCTCTCTCCCGGAGTCCAGGAACGTAAACCGTATTGTAACAACCTTAATTGTACCTATCTGATTGAGCTGGACCCTGAATATCAAGTGAAAGTGGGTTTTACATGGATTTATACACAATTAGGAAAGGATGTTGTATATGTTTTCGATGGACCTACTGTTTATGACAGATATATAAACAGGTATAATATAATCGCAATTACTGTACGTAAGTCTATTTATTTATACAACTTTATTTTCAGCTTCTCAGGAGGTCTCACACCAAGCTGCCAAGAATATAATAATAATCTACGAGCAATTAGTAGCACGAACAAGGCCCTCGTTCAATTTGTTACTGATGGTTCCATTGCACACTCTGGTTTTGAAGCAATTGTTATTGCTTATAAAGGTAATATTGTGTTGCATATTTTATAGAGTCCTTTTTTGCATGACATGCCCGCAAAACCTATTTTGGCGTTGGTTAGTGTAGGCCATACATGTAACAGGGGGGTCTGTGGGGTCTGCCCCCCCACCCGACTTAGGCCAGACCCCCCGGATGGGGACCCCCCGAGACGATTTCGCCGACCCCCCTCCGATTTTCTGGCAAGTAAATTTTTGAGCAAATTTTTGCAATTTTTTTTACAATTTCAGACACAAAAATTGCCAAAATCGCCTGAAAAACAGCACTTTTTAGCTGTATTTCAGCCCAAATTAGCGATTTTTGGCGATTTTTAGCCCAAAAATTGCGATTTTTTCGATTTTTGAGCGTTTTTTAGTGCCCTACCCCCCTCCCAAAATTTTGCCTCAGACCCCCCCGGCCGCCGCCAGACCCCCCAACCCCCCTCCCCCCATCGGCGGATGACCTGTTACATGTATGGTGTAGTGTAGGCCTAGAATAGTAGAGTAACAAAGATTTAGGAAATCAATCTATTTGAATCTGCTCTCTGGTTCAAAAACCAGGTTCAATACTGTATTTCTAGTTGGTTGTGCTTGTGGTGTTGACAAGGTTCACACTGGTCAGACGGGTGAGCTGAGGTCTCCAGGCTATCCTTATGTGAACAGACATTGTTATGAAGTTACATCCCTCAACTGCCTTTACTATTTTATGGCTCTGAAAGACCAAATTGTGCAAGTGACCTTTGTGGACGTTTATTTACATTCTGACAATATTTTGGTCATTTTTGATGGAAACAACACCAACTCTGCAGTTCTGTAAGTCATCAAACTTTAAAAATAACCTTTTTGATGCATGGCATAAGCCTGCCAAGCTGTACTGTAATGCCTAACTTTCAGCTTTAACAGTTCGAGCATTCAAACTGAAAGCAACAGAACCACTATCAGCTCAGTAGAACAACTACCCAACAGAGTGATAAAGAGCTCTGCAAACTTACTCTTCGTCAAGTTCAACTTCGCTTATGTCTTTTCTCATTCACTAAATTACAGCCAAAGCTTCTTCAGACTACAGTACAAAAGTATGTAACGGTTTTGTTTTTTGTTCATTCGATCCATGTGTCTGTCTGTCGATCCATCTGTCTGTCCATCCATTTGGTCATATCTATCTGTCTGTTTATCTGTCTGTTGGTCCATCCATCCGCCAGTCTGTCCATCTGGTCAGGTCCATCTGTGTGTCTGTCCGTTGATGAGTCCATCTGTCCGTTGGTGAGGCCATTTGTCAGTCTGTTTGTCCATCCGTCTGTCTGTCCATCCATCCGTCCTTTCCTCTGTCCATCTATCTGTCTGTTTGTCTGTCTATCGGTCCATCCATCCGCCTGTCTGTGCAGGTCAGGTCCATCTGTCAGTCGATCTGTCCTTCTGATCAGGTCTGTCTGTCCATCCATTTGGTCACATCTATCGGTCTGTTCGTCCATCAATCAGTCCATCCATCCACCTGTCTGTCTATCTGGTCAGGTCCATCTGTCCTTCAGTCCATTGATGAGTTCATCTGGTCAGGTCCATCTGTCCTTCTGTCCATTGATGAGTCCGTCTGGTCAGGTCCATCTGTCCTTCTGTCCATTGATGAGTCCATCTGGTCAGGTCCATCTGTCCTTCTGTCTATTGATGAATCCGTCTGGTCAGGTCCATCTGTCCTTCTGTCCATTGATGAGTCCGTCTGGTCAGGTCCATCTGTCCTTCTGTCCATTGATGAGTCTGTCTGGTAAGGTCCATCCGTCCTTCTGTCCATTGATGAGTCCATCTGGTCAGGTCCATCTGTCCTTCTGTCCATTGATGAGTCTGTCTGGTAAGGTCCATCCGTCCTTCTGTCCATTGATGAGTCCATCTGGTCAGGTCCATCTGTCCTTCTGTCCATTGATGAGTCCATCTGGTCAGGTCCATCTGTTCTTCTGTCCATTGATGAGTCCGTCTGGTAAGGTCCATCTGTCCTTCTGTCCATTGATGAGTCCATCTGGTCAGGTCCATCTGTCCTTCTGTCCATTGATGAGTCCATCTGGTCAGGTCCATCTGTCCTTCTGTCCATTGATGAGTCCATCTGGTCAGGTCCATCTGTCCTTCTGTCTATTGATGAATCCGTCTGGTCAGGTCCATCTGTCCTTCTGTCCATTAATGAGTCCATGTGGTCAGGTCCATCTGTCCTTCTGTCCATTGATGAGTCCGTCTGGTAAGGTCCATCTGTCCTTCTGTCTATTGATGAGTCCGTCTGGTCAGGTCCATCTGTCCTTCTGTCCATTGATGAGTCCATCTGGTAGGGTCCATCTGTCCTTCTGTCCATTAATGAGTCCATGTGGTCAGGTCCATCTGTCCTTCTGTCCATTGATGAGTCCGTCTGGTAAGGTCCATCTGTCCTTCTGTCTATTGATGAGTCCGTCTGGTCAGGTCCATCTGTCCTTCTGTCCATTGATGAGTCCATCTGGTAAGGTCCATCTGTCCTTCTGTCCATTGATGAGTCCGTCTGGTCAGGTCCATCTGTCCTTCTGTCCATTGATGAGTCCGTCTGGTCAGGTCCATCTGTCCTTCTGTCCATTGATGAGTCCGTCTGGTCAGGTCCATCTGTCCTTCTGTCTATTGATGAGTCCGTCTGGTCAGGTCCATCTGTCCTTCTGTCTATTGATGAGTCCGTCTGGTCAGGTCCATCTGTCCGTTGGTGAGGCCATTTGTCAGTCCGTCTGTCCATCCGTTGGTCTGTCCGTCCATCCATGAATAATGAGGGCTAATGAAGGATGCTATAAATGTTTTTTTTACGAACAAAGTTTTATTTCTGAAATGGGTTAGTGAAACACATATGGGTTAGTACACACACAGCAGCTGGGCTCGGATCCTTGTTGCACAAAATGTTGTATAGAGCAGTTTATCTCGATACTTGAAACTTTTTAGAGAACGGTGTTATGTTTCCCTACTCAATGCTGAATCAGAAAGAAACGCAAGTATTTGTCCCAAATTGCGGTAAAGGCATCTTCCTTCTTCAACATTATGCTGGCCAAATGTGCAGTTTTCAAGCTTGCCTTTATAAAATGCCTAAAGGTCATGTCGGAAAAATCTTTAACTTCCCGTCGAGCTAAACTGTATATAAACCCTTTCGTATAAATGCCTAACAGATTCAAAACTGTTGCATTTACAAACAGGTCATGAATTTGTCCAAATAGTGCTGAGATTAGATCAAATGTTACCTCCTGGTGTTCAATTTCAAGAATAAGTGATTCTAACATTCTCCATGCTTTTTTAGCTACCACGCAATAATAGAGCATGTGCTCCACTGTATCAGTTTTCTGCAAATGGCACTGTTTACAATTCATATCGTCTACTATTCTTCTATAGAATAAATACTGCTTCGTTGGAACTATCCTATGCAACACACGGTATTGAAAATTCCGCAATTTAACATCAGGTAACAAACGGTGTGCCCGTAGACAGGCTTTTTCAAATAAATCCTCTGTAACCCAATATTTATCCATCCATCGTTTTTGTGCTGTAGGACTTTCATACATCTTGGCTAGCTTGTATATTTTATACAGTGGAATACTTAGCTTAGTTGCATCCTTTACTGCAGGATTGTATGCCTGATAAGCTTGAAGCAACCCATTCCAGTTATCTGAAATTTCGTTTCGCCATGTACGGGGCAATGCGGTCCACAACTTTTTCCACTGCTTCCTGTCTATAGCCAAGGCTGGATGCTTCACCATCACTTCCTGATAATCCATAAATAAACCCTGATCTCCTAACAAGTGTCTTACTTGAGTGATTCCGTTTTCTTTCAGATTAGGATTAAAGTACATACGCTTAGGTTGTCCTAACTTCACATCCTTATTGTTGAAAATGCTTCTAGCCAGCAGTGGCTCATAAGCAGGTCTCTTAAACATAACATTATCCCAGTATTCTACATACACTTTCAGGAGTTCACTATAAAAGGGGTTTATTTTGCTTTTCACTTCGTTCCAATTAAAACGACTTTCTAGAAGTGTTAAGATTCCTCCATATTGATTGAGTTTTCGCAAGCCAATCGCAGCCCATTTGCACGGAGAACTCTTTGCTAATCTAGCAACCCATTTAAGCTTGATGGAATCGTTGCTTATTACTACGCTTGGAGCCTTCAGTCCTCCCAAGTGGTAATCTTGAATCAATGTTTTCATCTTTACTTTCGGCTTTCCATCTCTCCAAATGAATCTGTATAAGCATTTTTCAATTTGTTTCTTCTCCCTATCAGAACATTTTAGCACAGTCATTGGGTAGATAAGCTGTGATAGACCCAAGGTGCGCGCTACATTAATGCGTCCTTCAATTGTTAGCCCTCTAGACAACCAAACTGATAATGTGCGGTTCATCTTCGCAATTTTATCTCCAAAATTTTTCTGTTGTACAATCTGTTCGTCATGCGAGAAATATATGCCAAGAATACGTATAGCTTGTGTACTCATCGTAAAGGGACCACAGTTACCAGTACGATTTTTACACGAACCAAGTCCTAAGCATTCAGTCTTACTAGTGTTTACCTTTAAGCCAGATACGGTACCGAAACGTTCAATGATATCTACCGCGTGGTTGACTGAAGCGGCATCTGCAAGACTCAACGTTGTATCATCTGCAAACAAACTCAATTTGTACTCGTATTCGTTTACTGTTATTCCTTTAATTTGGGCATTGTTCCTAATACTGTTAGCCAGGACCTCCATAGTCATAATAAACAAGTATGGGCTTAGAGGACAGCCTTGTCGTACCCCTGATAACAGATCAAATTCTTCTGTAAGATAACCATGATTCAAAACAGCTGCCCGGGGATTTGTATACAGTATCCTGACCCAACGGATCCACTCTGTATGACAATCAAATTTTTCCAGAACCTTAAACATAAACTTTCTGTTCACTTTATCAAACGCTTTTTCAATGTCTAACGCTATTAGAAAGCCCGGTTTGTTTTCTTCGTTCAAATACTCCATCAGGTCCAGCAAATTTCGAACATTTTCACCAATATATCGACCTGGGACAAACCCACATTGATCCTCATGTATTAAACTTCTCAACATGGGCTTAATCCTGTTTGCCAACACTTTAGATAATACTTTAAAATCAACATTCAACAGGGAAATAGGCCGCCAGTTTTTCAATAGTCTTTTACATTTGTCCCCTTTTGGGATCAGCTTGATAATGCTCCTACACTGCGTCTGTGTTAGATGTCCTCTTAGGTACACTTCATGATACATTGCAAGAAGCCTCTGTTTAATGTCATCCCAAAACTGCAAATAAAATTCTACTGGAATTCCATCACTACCAGGTGTTTTATTACTTTGCATCTCGTTCATGGCTTGTTTAATTTCTCTTTCACTTAACGCCTGTCCCAGGTTTCCCTTCTGTTCCTCTGTCAACGTTACTAAAGTTGGCTGATCAAGGAAAACACGTTCAGCATCCGCAGTAGCAGGTTCTGGTTCTTCATAAAGTTTGGCATAAAAACAGCTGATTTCCTTTTGAATATCTTCAAATTTCTGTGTCACTTTTTTATCCTCATTCTCCAGCTCCCATACTGTTGTTTCAGTCAATCTCTGTTTTTCTAAGTTGTAAAAGAACTTAGAATTTTTCTCGCCAAACGCAGCCCAGTTTGCTCTGGCTCTAACAGCTGCTCCAGCTGCTTTTACTTCCAAAAATTGTTTCAGTTGTTCCTTAATGATTTCATACTGTTGAATAGCCGCGGGACACAGCGTTCCATCAATTTTCGCTTCCAATGCTTCCAATTCCTTGTACAGTTTACTCTCATATGCCTTCCTTTCTTTTGCGAGTTGACTAGAAAATCTTTTGGTTTCGTCTCTTATGCGCATTTTCAAGAAATCCCATGCAACTCGTTGGTCTCTGATTTCTGCTGTTAGAATTTCTTCTTCAATGTCTCTTAGCCACTGCTTCACTTGTATTTGATACTGCTCCATCTGGAGTATACTAGTATTCATCTTAAAAACACCCTTGCCTCTTGGGATGTAACGATCAGTCTCAAGTTTTAGTAGCACTACATTATGATCTGATGGACCTTTTGTTCCAATTTTTGTATTTTTCACTACCGACACCATATCTCTCTCAATATAAAATCGATCGAGTCTTGTACGAACCTCAGTTGATGTCCTGCCCCATGTTGAGCGCTTGATTCGTGGGTTCATGTGTCTCCAGGTATCCACTAGTCCCTTTCTTTCCATAAACTGTTTCAGATACCTCGCCGATGGTGACAGAGCATCACCTACTCGACCACCTATCCTATCCAAGGCATTATCTGTCACTACATGCTATAAATGTTCAGAAAATTGCTTTTAGTGATTCAAAAAGAACCTTCTTATTACCTTTACATTGTGTATGGGTTGCTTGGGCTTGGCATGCTGATGTTGGCATTCATACTAGTATTTGTATGGATACAACGCACCCAGCGCCAGCGGCTGGTTAACCTAATTAGAAGTGTAAATGCAAGAACTATCTCACAGCATTGGTTTACGGATGGCGAACCTTATACAGCTTATGAAATGCAAGCTACGATCGAGAGGTATTAGTTGAAGTAGAAAAAAGTTATAATTCATTCAAACAAAGATTTACCATGCGTCACTTCTAGAAGTTCTGATGTATGGGAGATTCCTTTTGACAGCATGCAGATCTTATACAGTCAGGCACTTAACGCCGTTTATGGTACCGACACCATATAAGGTGCCGGTACCATATATGGTACCGGTACCGTAGGTAGTGGTACCATATATGGTACCGTCACCATATATGGTACCGTCACCATATATGGTACCGGTACCATATATGGTACCCCCACCTTCGGGGCCTGTGGTGGTACCATATATGGTACCGGTACCATATAAGGTGCCGGTACCATATATGGCACCGGTACCATATATGGTACCGGCACCATATATGGTACCCCCACGTTCGAGGTCTGGGGTGGTACCATATTGGGTACCGGTACCATAGAGGGCGCCGGTACCATATACGGTGCCGGTACCATATAGGGTACCGGCACCATATATGGTACCCCCACCTTCGCGTTTTTCCGGTACCGGTACCATATATGGTACCACTCCGTTCAGATTTCGTACCATATATGGTAGTGGTACCATATATGGTACCGGTACCATATATGGTACCGGTACCATATATGGTGCCGGTACCATATATGGTACCGGCACCCATGGCCATGGGTAGGGGTACCATATATGGTACCGGTACCATATATGGTACCGGTACCATATATGGTGCCGGTACCATATATGGTACCGGTACCATATATGGTACCACCACAGTCGCCGAACGTGGGGGCACCATATATGGTACCGGTACCATATATGGTGACGGTACCATAAATGGTGCCGGTACCATATATGGTACCACTACCCTCGGTACCGGTACCATATATGGTACCGGCACCTTATATGGTGTCGGTACCATAAACGGCGTTAAGTGCCTGACTGTTATATGAACACTCGCTTGGCTCAGGAGCATTCGGCTGCGTCTACAAAGCCATTCCCAAAGGAAAACTGCCCATTTGTGAGATCCACAAAGGCGATTTATCTCTAAGAAATGCAATTCATTGCAATAGAGGAGAACAAATAGCTGCAGTGAAACTGTTGAACCATAACAACAATATTCATTCAAGAGAATTGTTTCTGATGGAGATTGACAGTATGAAGCAAATTGGCTATTGTTCCTATTTGGTCAATTTGCTAGGCTGCTGCACTCAGGGTGCCACCTATTGTTTTCTGATGGAATATTGTGAATTTGGTAACTTGTTGGGATATGTTTCAAAGTTGGAGAACAAGGACAATTCATATGTAGATGAATTTAATTCATTTGCTTGGCAGATTGCAAGTGGGATGGTGTGTATTTTAGGCGAATGATTGACACAATTTTTTAAAGAAAGCGATTTTTTAGGAATACCTGAGTTCAAAACACTGCATTCATAGAGATTTGGCTGCTCGCAATATTCTCATAGATGGAAACAAGCATGCCAAGGTGGGGAAAGCTGCATAATACTTTACTGTATCATAGATGATGAAGCGATTGTGTTTGTCAGAGTGTTTTGCATTGTAGCTACCGTGTGGTTGTTTTGTGTGATTGCTGCTGGTGTGCTGTGTGTTTGCGTTGTGTTTGCTACTGATACCCCATAAACCCTTTCATTTGGTGCCGAACAGACCCGGGAGACCACCTTCACTCCGTTCTACTACAACGTTCAAGTTCTGCTACAAGGCTTCTGTTTCCAATTCTCAGTTTCAAGTGTCCCTTGGTTTCGTGATCGTCAGGCTCAGACGTGGCCCGTTTTGACGCTCACTCCATGTTTCATCGTGATACAACCATGTCATCTCCCAGTCTCCCTATCCCAGCAGCTGATCCAGCGACCCAGCATCTATCTTTTGGTACTGACCCTACTTCTTTCCGGCCATGGTCTACACTGGTGCAAGCCTGAACATCATTAGTTCGTCAGTTGCTCATCTAACAAAGGCTTACTGGTTGCGTCACATTCCCAAAAGTTATCTTATGATGTCTTCGTCTGGTTCACCTCATTGGTGTGATGTGGTTCATCTGCCTGTCTCATCTGATCGTCACCACTGCACTCGCATGTCTTTCGTGGTGAACGCAGTTGACACAGCTCCTGACCACATCGTTCTTACTTCTGCAAGCGCAGCATCTCTTGCAGGGTTGTATATTTTTCCGAAAAAAACCTCGGCCTGTTTTTTTCCAGTTTTTTTCCGGTTTTTTTCCTAAATCGCGGAAAAAAACTCCAGCCCAAGTTCTGAGTATCCTAGGCTGGTTTTATGATTCCTAACGCTTTATAGCGCCTTCCTCAGTCTTGTTAGACCAGAAATACACGTGTTACATTGATATAAATCACGAAACAGGCATGAAACTGTGCCTGACAGGTTCCATAAATAACGCTACATTGTATATGCAAATTTTCTTACAGCAGTTTGCATTTTTGTTTTTTCATGCCAAATTTGGTCTTTTTTGTTGTTTTTCTAACAGTTTTGAGTCAGTATGGCATATTATACATAGCAAAAGTCCATTTTTTAAACGAAAAATGACGTAAATTAGCTATTTTTAGCTTGAATTTTTTTCCGCGATTTATGTTTTTTTCCGACCTTTAGGAAAAAAACCGGTTTTTTTCCGGAAAAAAACAGTTTTTTCCGGTGTTTTTTTCCCACCTCACATCCCTGATCTCTTGGTTTCCGAGGCAATCAAGCACTCGATGTTTCTTCTTTGGTGGAAAGCCGTCCTTCAAGTGATTCTGCTGATGTTTTGCCGTAGGCATCTTTTCAAAGCGCGCTTATTGGGGCACACGTGGATGATCCCATCGATGCGACCCCTGCTGCACCTATGCGTTCAGCTTCGTTTTTGAGTACTCACCAAGATAGTTTTGTTCTTTTGGAAGTGAATGATGAAGGAACGGCTCTCGATCCATGTTCTGGTTCTGTGGATATCCAAGTCGGCTCATTAGATACTCCCTTCAGTGGGTTAATGGTCGATGCTCCTTTCAGTTCTGATGTTCTTGTTTTGCCGGCAGAAGATTCGGCTTTGTTCGTGAGTACTCTCCAGGACATCCAGCATGGTTCGGTTGGTGATTCTTTGCAAATGCATTCAGTTGTGGGTGGTCCTGTGTTCTTTGAAATGGCTAGGAGAAAGGTAAAGAGAGTGAGAAGGACGAGAGAGGAAAAGAAGGTTGAAGAGGAAAGAGGAAAGTTTATGAGAGAAAGAAGGATGATGAGGCAGAGCAAGAAGGAGGAAGAGAAGAAAGAGGAGGAGAGGAAGATGAGAAAGAGAGTGATGAGAGAGAAAGTGATGTGCAGCAAGGTTTTGAGAAGTAAAAGGATGATAAAGAGAAGATGGATGGTGAGGAAGAAGTCCAGAATGAAGAGAGTGAAGAGAATTAAGATGCATTTTGCGAGAAAGTCAGCTTTGAGGGGGCAAGCAGGGCCATCTCACGGATCTGGCTGATATTTATATCTATTAAAATAGAGCACAGTCGAAGACCAACGGTGCATGCCCGGCCACCAGCAACCCTCTAGAACCGGAGCTACACCCCCTCAAAGTTGGGTCGGCAGCAATTTTCGGGCTCATTTTAATAGCTCTGACACCCTCCATTCAAACGATCACCCTTCATTCGTTTCTTAAGCTAGGATCTCGACTCGCATACGGTTTTGTAGCTGGCCCAATGGCCTTTCATTTTCTGGTACTCCCGTTTCCGGATCGTAGCTGGTTACCGAGATATTCGCCGAAAACTGCGAAATTTCCACAAAATGCCACTCCGTTTTTTTTCGAAAAATCTTTATAACTTTTTGTGCAAAGGCCCTGCCAAGCTAATGTTTTAACAAAAGTTAGGCATGAGTTGGCCAAACAAAATGAGCGCCCCAAAGTGTGCGGTTAGGGGGGTTAGGGGGGGTGTTTTGGCCTCTCAAAGGTGTTCGAAAAAAATTTTTTTCTGTACCCGACCTATTTTGACCCGCTGAGTTTAAAAATGGCGTTTGTTTTAATCTATAGTTACTCGTTTTGGAGATATATGAATATTAATGCAAATTTTGTTTGATCAGTAATATCTCAAAATTGAACAGCAGTAGAGAAAAACAAACGCCATTTTTGAACTCAGCGGGTCAAAATAGGTCGGGTACACTATTGACTGACAACAGGTTCATTTCAGAAATGCATGAATGCTGAACATTTATTTTAGGATTACGGCTTCTCACGGCATGTTTCTAAATGAAACTTTGGAGGTCCATAACTTGCGACAGAATGGCCGTAGCGCAAAAATATGATAATATTCTGAATCAGCGGAGAAAACTGCACCAGATAGATACCATATTATGTCCAGATTTGACAGATAACTTATTGTCTGAGTACCAGGGCATAAAAGTTACATAAGTAGCTCAGGAGCAGTCAGATTGAAAAACAGATGTCATTTTCGTAATCAGCGGGAAAAACTGCATTAGGTGATATAAATTTTTATGGCTCTGTACCCTAGATGCGACTGAATTGAGTCACCTTTCAAACGAGCATGTTATAGCAAGTGCAGCCGTTTTGTTCCCAAATCATAAAAATGCCGATATCTTCAAAAGTAGGCAACGTAAAGCAAAAAATAAAGTTATTTTCGGAATCAGCAGCAAAAACTACGTAAGAAAAACTGCATTGCACCGCGGTTAATGGTCATACTAGCGAGTAGTGCCAGTTAAGAAAAAGGGTTGGTCTCAACTTTGGACGCCAATTTCTCCCGATCCAGAGCGAATCTAGCTAAACTGAATGCATTTTCGAACTCAGCACACAAAACTGCATATAACAGTATGCTAACAACTAAGCTTTGCAGATAAAAATTTTTTTCGAACACCTTTGAGAGGCCAAAACACCCCCCTCCCCCCCTAACCGCACACTTTGGGGCGCTCATTTTGTTTGGCCAACTCATGCCTAACTTTTGCTAAAACATTAGCTTGGCAGGGCCTTTGCACAAAAAGTTATAAAGATTTTTCGAAAAAAAACGGAGTGGCATTTTGTGGAAATTTCGCAGTTTTCGGCGAATATCTCGGTAACCAGCCACGATCTGGAAACGGGAGTACCAGAAAATGAAAGGCCATTGGGCCAGCTACAAAACCATATGCGAGTCGAGATCCTAGCTTAAGAAACGAATGAAGGGTGATCGTTTGAATGGAGGGGGTCAGAGCTATTAAAATGAGCCCGAAAATTGCTGCCGACCCAACTTTGAGGGGGTGTAGCTCCGGTTCTAGGGGGTTGCTGGTGGCCGGGCATGCACCGTTGGTCTTCGACTGTGCTCTATTTTAGTAGATATAAATATCAGCCAGATCCGTGAGATGGCCCTGCTTGCCCCTCTCTCTTCGGCACCAAAGCTGACTTTCTCGCAAAATGCATCTTAAGAGTGTGAAGAGAATGAGAGGAATGCCAGCCAACGTCTGTGAGGGAGAGTGATGAAGCGATTGTGTTTGTCAGAGTGTTTTGCATTGTAGCTACCGTGTGGTTGTTTTGTGTGATTACTGCTGGTGTGCTGTGTGTTTGCGTTGTGTTTGCTACTGATACCCCATAAACCCTTTCAATATGTAACGTGCATACCGAGGGGGTAATGGTGAGTAGGCTAGACGTCTTCCCGGTGGAGGTAAGAGAAAGAATCGGACAAAGGAAAAAATAAATTTTCTACTCAAAAACTGTTAATTTTTTGTTTAATGTTGAAAAAGTTTATTTCAGAGGCAGTACTTTTCAGAATACCTTTTATAATGCGTTTTTGAAGGGTACTTTTTCATAATTTTCTCGCCCTGGTTGGACAGCAATGGCGTACCCAGTGGTGTAGGGTGTGTACATCCCCCTTTGCGGTGGAGGTAGGGAGGAAAAATTATGCAAAAATATAAGAAACGAATTAATTATGTACTAAAACTGTTTATTTTATGCTCAGAATACCTTTTAAATGCGTTTTCGAAGGCCAAATTTTCAAGAATTTCTTGCCCCGGCCACTTTAAACCACTAAAACTTGTAATTTCTGTCAATTTTAGCTCAGAATGCTTTCTAAACACGATTTTAAAGGTTAATTTTGAGAAATTTTTTCGCCGGCAGCGGCCCCAACCAGGCAACTTCAAAATTTTGCACCCCCTTTTTTGCAAAATCCTGGGCACGCCACTGTTGGACAGTGACCAAATCAGGCCTCTTCAAAGTAGTAAAACTATTATTTTCTGATAATTTTATGCTTACTGATTAAATGCGCTTTTGTCTAAAACATTGAACTGGTTGATCCGTTGCTGTACGCAAGTTTCAGATCGGAGATTTCGGTCTAAGTCGCATCACAGAGCAGGAAGTGTATGTGACTCGTCTGTCCAGACTGCCAATAAAATGGATGGCTATAGAATCTCTGAGAGACCATGAATTCAGTACTAAAACTGATGTGTAAGTCACTTGAGCCAATTTACCTTCTCCAATCTTGAGATTTCTTTTCAGCTGGTCGTTTGGTGTCATTCTGTTTGAACTTTACTCGTTTGGAGAAATTCCATACGGCTCTATGGACTCGCACGATGTTTTAGAACATTTACTGGAAGGGCATCGACTTGGCAGGCCTGAGATCTGTCCAGAACAAATGTAAACCAATTTATTTAGTATCAATAGTCATTAATTCCCTGCAGTTTCTTCAGATACGATTTAATGCAAAGATGTTGGACTGAAGACCCTACCCTGCGGCCAGACTTTGCTGAAATTCGTGGGAAACTTGGATCTTACATGGAACTCTTTGCAGTACCGTCTGATTTCTATTTGTCTGTGGGCAGCTTTCCTGAATAAAAATACATTATGTGTTCTTGTTTGTTACCACTCAAAGTGTGTGTGGATAAAGGTAAATAGCTTATAAAAAGCAGTATTGAAATGCATGATCTATGCATATTTTTAAACCTATATTATTCTGAAAACCATGCAATATTTGCGTGAATGCAACACATAGTTTAGAAGCGCTTTAGCGGTACACTAGCATCATGTTTGTAAGTTTAAAAAACGATGCTTTATTGAGAATACGCGGATCCAAACAAAACAATGAAGTTTGTAATTACCAAGGTTTAAAAGTTAGCAGTGTTTTGTTAAAACAAATGCCATTAATACATTCATAGCCCATTGGACATCTGTAGTGTTCACCACAAAAGTTCTGACCGCTTCCATGGGTGACACGCAGATTGTTGTAAATGTCTGAAATTAAATGATGTTTTGAAAAATCATTTCAATCTGCCTTTGCAGTCAGGCACTTAACGCCGTTTATGGTACTGGCACCATTTAAGGTGCTGCTACCATCTACATTGTAGGATATCGGTACCTAGGGCAGTGGCACCACATATGGTACCCCCACGTTCAGGGCCTGTGGTGGTACCGTGACCATGTACGTATGGTATGGCACCGGTAGCTTATATTGTACCCAACGTTCGGCCTGTGTGGTAGTACCGTATGTGGTACCCCTATGTATGTCAATACATAGAGCTTTTAAAGAGGTAAATTAAGACTACGGCGAGTGTCTGTGTGT
>JASANB010000157.1:0-25742 GCA_030248155.1 Sabatieria punctata | reverse complement strand
GCCGTGATTTTAGGCTCATGAAAATCTCTATCAGAGAGTACCCGCGCTTGATTCTTTTTATTTCTGGGTTATCGATATGTTTCTGTCTGTACATAAAGTTTGTGTGGGTTAATCGCTATGTCTAATAATTTGCGAGACCGTGTAAGTCAAGGAGATTACATGTGTGTAACAATCTTTATCAACCACTGGGCTACTGTACAAACAGACTTGTCTATGTAAAAGCAAACACAGCGGTAGGAATAAAGCATTACTTTCCGCTATAGGTCACGCAAAACCAACAACCAGATCGGAAAATTACATCGTAAAGAAGAGAGCAAGTCAACATGCTTATCAGGCTGCTTTTAGTTGGCTGACTAAATAGCTTGGATTATTGTATATAGATGAATAGTTAACTAGCGACGGCGGCCGCGATGGCGGCGGCGGCGGCGGTATGAGTGCGCCGGCAATGGTTGACTGTGCGCGCAGGGTGTCTACTCTCAGGTAATATACGTTTAATTAAGCCATTTTGCATCTAATGTAATTAGGAATATAGACAGTATGTGGTGTCGTGCAGCAGTAAAGAAGACAAGTTCGCTTCGATCTGCAACCTCTACAGCGGCATTTGGATCGGCTCGGCCATCATATTCTGTCATGTTAGCTCTGCTGTCTGCTGCATACATGTGCAATGACCATGCAAACATTTGTAGACTCGAAGGTCGGATAGTCGTGCGCGGTGAGTCGATTTCTTCGACGACATCTCGCGCCAGTAACAGCAGCAAATCGTCATCGGTACACCAGGAACCGTGCTGGATTGGGTGACCAAGAGGAGAGTGTTGGACTTGGGGCCCATCAAGGTCTTGGTGTTGGACGAAGCTGACATAATGATCGCACAGCAGGGTCACCAGAGTAGTAGAGTGGATGATGTTCTCTCCTCCTTGATTCTTTTTTATTTGTCGATTGTCGATCTGTTTCTATCTGTACATAAAGTGCTGTGTGACCTGATTGATCTCTATATTATGCACGTGTAAGCCAAGGAGATTACATGAGTGTATAACAATCTTTATCAATAACCGGCGCTACTGTACAAACAAACAACCCACTTGCGGTGAACGTTTTCTACCATTTTTTACAAAATATGAAAAAAACTTTTCCAAATTTTGGAAAACGAGCAAAATTTTTGTCACTTTTGCAAAATTAGAAAAGAATGTTTTTTAAAGTAGACTATTACTCTGTGCCGACGATGGCCGACTGGTCTAAGGCGCCCTGCTGATAATCGGACCATTGCGAGTTCGATCCCCATCTGTGACAAACTCTACTTTGCAATAATAATAATAATAATAATAATAATAATAAAAATAATAATAATAATAATAAATCACTAAAATATATAATAATGGTAATCGAGGGTTCCAGACCTTTGACCCTTTATTTAGGAGTTGTGTGTACCCTGACCAGGTACCAGCTCACGACCCGGCAGCAGCAGCGGTGGTGGCTGTGATGACCGTACATACACTACTGTCTCCTATATATTTATTTTCTTCATTTTTTCACTTTTTAAGATTTTTAAAAACTTTTCTAACGTTGAAACGTATATCAAGCTACTAAGGTTAGATCCTGAGATATTTGCTCTCAAAGTGAAAACAGAGATTTTGGCAACGAACAAGTGTGATTAAAACCAACCAGGATTTTCAAAACGAGGTGTAAGATTTTGAAAATGACTGGTAGGGCCAGGGTGAGAAAATTCAGCAAAATTAGCTTTCAAAAATGCGTTCAAAAGGTATTCTGAACATAAAATAGACAGTTTTAGTACATAATTTATTAGTTTCTCAATTTTTGACAGACGTTCTCTTCCTACCTCCACCGCAAAGGGGTGTACCATCCCACACTACACCCCTGAATACGCCAGTTCTTGAGATGGCCAATGTATCTGTGAAATAATAATCGCGCGCGCTCGAATGGTAGCGCACCCAATGCATTCAGCGCAGCGCTACTATTATTTGAAGTTTTTCGTTATTTCATAACTGTTTCTCTGTACTTTTCTTGCCATCCGTTCTCGAACGCGGTAGATTTGCGTTTCCATCGCGCTTCACTGACTCTCAATCTCAACCGTGCATTCCAGTTCGACATCGTTATGCTTTGCTTGGGTATCAGCTGTAGTTGGATGTCGAGCAGGTCTAAAAGCTGGTCTTCATTCAATTACTGTATGTTGTTGAGGAGATGGCCCACCAACCTTGTCATCCCGAGATATGACCTAAATGTACAAACGAGCACAGTCCCACTTAATCGTTGCTGTAGAAGTGTGCAGATCTGACGGCATCTCCAGCCAGAAAGACGGCCGAAAGTTGCTCTTAGACACGACGCACCTGAGGCCACGGCCAAGGCCAAGCTGAACTTTGGTATTGTTTTTTTTAAAACGAGAGCAGCAACCAACTTTACTGCCCTTCTTTTGGCGATTCGCAACCAACACACTGCAGTTTAACGTGTAAACCTAGTGGCGCACCACTTTTACGATTTCAAGAACTATGTCAGCGACAAACTAGTTGAATCGTCAGAACAACAATCTAAGTTCCATATTTCTTTGCCAGTTTTCGCTGCAGCGTCTGACCAGTGAAGAAGGGAGTTGCTGAGTGAGTGGCGGCAGGACCGAGAGCGTCGCAGTTCAGTTTGAGATTGCAGCTGCCACAGGTTTTCTTGCAATTGTTCAGCATCCAGTCTGCGTTCAGGGCACACTGATTTTTCTTTGCCCACAGAGGACAATTTTCGAAGTTGTCTTGACATTCTGAAATTGTTGATTTTCCCTCTCTGAATACATACATACATACATACATACATACATACATACATACATACATACATACATACATACATACATACATACATACATACATACATTACATACATACATACATTACATACATACATACATTACATACACATACATACATACATACATACATACATACATACATACATACATACATACATACATACATACATACATACATACATAAGCTTTGGAGGCCAATCATTACAATTTTCAAATCAATATAATTTGAATTAAAAACACAACTGAAAAAAGGCTTCTTGATAGACAGCTTAATGTAAATTTTGATAGATTTCATATCTCAAACCACCTCATGCCCTGGTATGATTAGCTTTGCAGTTGCTATACCTTTGGTATACTGGAAAGGACAGACACGGCAAGCAGATGGGCAGTGGTTACGCATATAGTTAGCTTTCCATGCGCAGAGACCGAGGTTTGACCAGTCGGAACAACAGATGTGGTCATCAAAACAGTGGTAGTTGTTAGGGTAGACTGCTTGAGGCTCAGATGTTTCAGGTTCTGAAGAGAACGTTGGTTTTCAGTTTGTCTGAATGAGGTACTGTACCTGTTGCACCGTTTGATTTTGTTGCGTAGAGCACGGGAATCTTGTTGCTAGCGGCAGCAATGAACCTGTAAAGTTCTTTGACAATTTCCTCGAGGATCACCTGAGGTTTTCTGAGCTTGAGAGAAAGACGACCGAAGTCTGGAATGCAAATTTTCAGAGGTGCTTTCTTATAACTGCTAGTTAACCTCCTTCAGCTAGTCGAATCATATTGCGAGGCGAGGTTTCGGCAAGTAAAACGCTCCTTCTGTTGTGTGTTCGCTCGTTGTCATCTGAAAAAGTATTGCAGAACAAGTCTATAGAAGCCTGGAATTTTTGCTAACCAAGACTGCACTGAGCCTCCAATCCCCTGGTGATTCCTTCAAAAATATTATAAAGTTTGCAGACAGGCTGTTGTCTGCCGTTGGTTTTCTTCACAGCACACACTACTTGGCCATTCAGAGAAACCACTGAAGTCAGTTGCTGGTCGGTTGAGGAAGGGTGTTCATAGTAGAGCTTATGATGACAGGGGTCAGTCAACATCAGATTTCTGATCGGCACGCATTGATCTTGGTCCAGCCTGTGCTTCAGCCAGCACTGTAGAGCGTTGGGCAGCGGCTGAGCGGCGCACACAAACAGCGGATTGTCAGTTGGGTCCAGAGTGAGTCTGTGATCCGAAGACAGTCTCATCAGTTTCGGCTGTGCTTCACGCAGGCATGAGAGCAGCTGGTCAAAAATGGCCGGCTCATTAGTGACCACGTCCGATGCACACTGACAGAACGTGTGCTGAAGGTTGCCCACTATCCGACCACACTGCCTGGTGCTTCTGAAATAACGCTGCTCAATATTGGCACAAGGTCAAAAGTCATCTATGTACATCATTGGCTGACACTTGTTTTTGATTGTACAGAACTGCTGTGCGCGCTTTCTTGTGTGTTTGAAGTTCAGCCTGTGATACTGCTGCTGCAGAGTTGAAATCACATCTGCAACAGTTCTGTATCTTTTTTCTTACCCACATTTTGTTTACAAAAAATTTTAGCTGAATGTTTTGACTCATGTAACACTTTCTCCATCTCATCTTGTTAACCACTATAAAGCTCCATATTCGTGCTTACAAAGATTTTGTCTAACCCTCAATGCAAGATCCGACGGCCTCCGAGGGGCAGTTCTCCTCGACTGGGCTTCTGGCTGTTTCTGCAGCACTGTAAAAGTTTGAAAGAAAGATTTGACATTAACCATTCGACATCTTGTACAATTCGATTAGATCCAAGAATTCTTTGGTCTGTTTGGCAATCTCCGTCACAGTGAGCAATTTGGGCCGATAGAAATTGGCTTCTGCCATATTCGGCAGACTCCAACCAGGCAGATGTGCCTCGTTGCGCAGGCATTCCTGAATTTTGGGGAAGACCCATTTTTGGGCAATCTGCAGGCCACATTCCTTGCTCACTGCTGCCACGTCTTCCAGATTCACACTGATAGTGGGACAGTGAGTGCAAGACAATGTGAACGCCAAGTTTTCAGAGGTCGTTTTCTCGAAGCTTTTCAGCTGTTTGGGAACTTGGCAGCCAAACCTAGAAAGTCCGTCCTGACACCAGGCACAGCTGGAAATTTATCGCAGACCGTTTGTAACATTGAGCCAAGTTTTGCTTCGTCGTTTCAGAATTCAGTTTTTCGTTAAAAAGCGGCAGCTGATGTCTTTGTGCAATGCGCTCCGTTCGCATACAATTATGGTAGTTGGTCAGTTGCTCTACGCATCTTTGACTCTGCAAACAACCAATTTCTACTCCAGCTGCATATCTAGGCGAATCTCTATTTCGTACTAGGCTTCCAAGGCCTAGTTTTCCCTGTCTAACACTTTGTTCATACATATTTGTTCTATACAAACAGTTCTGAATTCTTCTTTTGTATCGTGGAACTCTCGAAATGTCTCTAATCAACTGTTTTACCCTGAATCAGTGCTTTACGTAGCAACGCAAACCTTTTTTTCGCCTATTTATTGAGCAAGAAGCAATGCAAAACGTACAATAATTGCAAGTGGCATGGTAAATATGAACCAATGCCATAATAGGTAGAGAACCATTCCTCAACAAAATTTTCATGACACGCCGCACATTTAGGCGGTTACACCTAACATTACAATTGCAAGTTCGGTATTCTTAAAGAGGCCGAACCTTCAAATAAATTTGACAGATCTGAACGATTAACCAGGCACGGCACGATGCGCGCGCACCGCTACACTACAAAAACAATCTCACCTATTTTTTGTCTGTTGGTAAACATGAAGGCAACACAAGTTGTAAGATCGCGTGATTGGGATATAATCCGTTTGTGTTTTTAGTAATAGTGAATAATTGAGCTGCACATTCTTCAGATTGACATCGTTTTAGTCAATCAATAAACAGATTAGGTAAGCTTAAGCTACAACAGATATTCGAAACAATCAGCATAGATCACAAGCAGGTCTGCATCCTCTTCTCATCCATTTGTTGCGGTTGCACTCACCAATCGAAGCCCAAAAGTAACACAGAGGGTGTTCATTCAGACAACCTATAGACAACATTCTTCTTGAACGTTTACATGCAAATTTGTATTACGTACGTCTAAGCTTTTGGAGCTTACGAAAAATTGTTTAGCCACTATAGCACGAGCTGAACCGTGTTTACTTTATTATTCGGTCAAAAAGGATTTTTGATCCAATGCTTACTGACGTCAGAACTAAACTCTCGACTCTAAACTATCGTAACTTTTGAATTTTGATGTAACTACCCACCTCTGGAAAGATAGCTTTAGTTACATGAAAACCTCATTACACATAAGGTTCGAAAGCTATTCTGAACTAAATCCAATAGTCTTGGGAGAAAAATGCTCGGTCTCCTGTCCCAGCTTCGAAGTGAGAAGGATAAAGTTCCACTTACCGGGTCTTGAACGGGTAGCCGACCGACGAAGCGCCGATTCGGTCAGAGTATTTTCGTTTTTATGTCCTCTGCATCTGGATTCCACCTTGCCTACGCAGAAAACAGCATTTTCCACTGAAATCAATCTCTCTCTCTAGAACATAAAAACGCAGCTATTGACAAACCTGAACATCCAAACGTTCCGCAGGACTTCTGACAATTAATACGCATCCAGAAAGGGTTAGAATTGCATTCTCCTTTACGAGCCCAACCGCAGCATTGCGCATGTAAGTCCATAGCCAAAGCGTTCAGTCCACTCGGTCGGCTATTAGTTCTTTCGACCGACCTTGGTCTATTAGTCGTTGCACGCAGTCTAACTGGGACGGTGGTTACTCGTGTGGCGGGTCTGGACCGTGTAGGAGGTCGTCTGGTTCTCAGTGGTGGTCGTGGTCGTGGTCGTGGCGTTGTTGTGGAATGCTGAACTACGTGTGTAGCTGCTAAAATGCTATACCGTCTTGTGCAAGCTGACTGAAAAGCGTACGCACCTGGCGGGACATCAAGTAAGTTGGGATCGGCCTCGCATCTGAAGTATTTGCAGGAACCTGAGACGCAGCGTTTTGGTATGCGAACACAACGCTGGCCATGGATGCAAGGATTAGGTTGACAAGGAGCTAGCGGATTTGTAGCTAACGGTGCAGCCTCTGCAAAGAGAGCCGAAGAGTCGTTAGTTCGGTAGAAGTCTGGCGTTACCTCGGCATTTGTACTGGGGGCAAGGTACGGTCAAACAACGCTTGCGATCTGGCACACATTGTTGATTCGAGAAACAGGGATTCGGTGAGCACGGATCGTCATGGTCCGAAGACACTGAACAGGTAAAACAGTACGTCCATCGTGACTTGGGTATGCATTACTTGTCGTTGTGATTATGCAAACATAGCCTTCCATTGTGCTGGGCGCAGCAGCACATTTTCTACCAAAAACACACGGGTTCGGCTCGCACGGATTCGACGGTGTGTCTAATGGTCGGTCGTTGTCTGTAAACAATTTGGCTTTGAACAGCAACTGTATGTACACATAGTTTTTAAAGGATGTTTCAAATGTAAGCCTGCAATTTAACTGCACTGTCGCCGTTTTTGTGTTCCAATCCAAACATGTCTTCTGACGGAAACTACCAATTTTGTGTGAACTGTGAGGGCAAATACGTGCATACCTTCTAAGCAGACGTATTGCGGACACGGTTCGCGTATACAATGTCTTCGGTCGGCCAGACAAAGCTGACCCGAGCTGCAGGGGTTGGGATTGCACGGATCCAGTAAGGGGTTATACGCTGAAATTGGCTGAATTTTATCCTATCTTGTTGAAAATTGTTTTGCCCGCCTCATAAATGACCTTTGGTCTGATAAATTGTCCTTATCTAGGTGAAGTGGTGTAATGCGGAACCGACTCATATGAGGTTAGAACGCTTCATTTAGCGAACACGCTCCATAGACCCCTAAGTGCTGCACGACCGACTTTCTACGTGCATTGGATGGTCTCGCAAGGTGGCTGACTGTTGATTCACAGATGTCTGCTTTTTGCGAAGCGCAAAGATGAATAATCTTTTCGAGTATCTTCTGGCAGTGGCGTTCATTTTTGCCACACATGATATCAACCTTAAATGGGCTGAGACAGCGCCAACAATGACTCTAAAGGACTTGATAAGTTGTAATCATTCTATCTGGAATCAGTCCAAAATTGTCAATGCTAGCCTTGCTCAAGTAATGAAGCTTATGGAGAAGTTATCGACAGAAATATGTAATGATATTGCTGGTTCAATTTGAAGCAATGTAGTAATATAGTAGCGTTTCAATTTAAAAAGATAGAGTTTTGCGACGGTACCTTATGAAGCACAAGTCGTGTTCTGTTTTAGTTGCGCGTGAAATGAAGTAAAATGCTTGACAGTGTACCTCCTTCACACTTGTACTGCGGACATGGAGTAGTGAAACAAGTTTTCGGATCAGGAATGCATGGAATTCCAGCTGGGCATGGGCTGGGGTCACAAGGATCTTTAGTAACGGCCGCAAATCCTGGCATGCTTGGCCGGTCTGAAACAAAATATGCTGTTAGTATTTTCGTACTTAGTGCGCCTCAGCACCTGAGCCTGTAGTGCAGCCTGAAATGGTTTACTATTGCCCGTGTTGTACTGATACGGTATTATTACGGTTTTTCAATTGATCTGCTCTGTTAATATACGAAACAAACCAAGTTTTTTTATCGGTTGAAGAAGAGTAACCATGCTAGCGTTTTACTCCAACCTATCGCTTTTTGTTTTCAGATTGGGGGAAAATTGAATTTGACAACAGTAGTAAGGGGCGGCTGGCTGGGGGGGGACAGTGACGTCGACGTCACTGCCTCTCCCAGCCGTCTCGAGGTAAGCCGCGCCGGTTTATTTCGAGACCCCGCCCCTTACGACTCCGCCTCTCGGGAGTCTCCGCCCCTTCAAACAGAAATTTTGGTGCAAAGGTCGGACATCAAACCTGTAACCTTCAGCTCATGGGCTTATCTCGAGACGGCTGGGCGAGGCAGTGACGTCACTGCCCCCAGCCAGCCGCCCCTTACTACTGACGACAACTACTGATTTGACGAATTTTGTATGGATGGAGCAGCTAAATAAACTACAGTTTGCCGCACCGATGCCTTGTGCAAATAATGGAACAAACAAACATATCCCTTCCAATGGAATTTAATTGAGGTCCAAAGATAGCCTACGCTAGCTAAGTCAAAAGCTAAAACCTAAAAACGTAAACTTGAGCCTAACCCAAGTACAAGCCTAAAGTCTAAGTATAAATCGATTCGATCATATGCAAATGTACTGTACGTACAATAGTTTTGACCGAGTAAACATTTCAGCAAAATTTTCGATCTGACTTTGACTTCAATGAGTGGTTAGAAAAACCATATCACCTGACGTAGCGACGTTGTTGAAATAGAGAAAACGATGTATTGTATGATCTTTTCGTCGATTATAGTTGTAATTTGTAATTGTGTAGGAATAGCTAAGACATCCGTCTTAAGTCAGTATTGTCCGAACTGTTTCACAGTATATACTAATGACTTACATGGTAGGCCTATAGCAGCATGAACAACAACTGCTCCTGAGCTGATAATAGTAAACAAGCACGACAACATAATCACAGACATCAAGGCGAACTAACAAAAGAAGCAGCAGACATTTGACTCTAAAACGTCAAATCAGGCAACCAACCAAAAATTGACAGAAGATCAAGAGCAGTCGTTTTTCAGAGACAGTCACTGCACGCCCCATTTCACAAAACGGCCTATGATTCTAACGATTCCTGCATTAACAGGTTACATTGTAAGTTTACTTTTTCAAACCGGACTCAACTAGACGATCAAAGTCGAGCAAATAAACGTCAATATAAGAGGACACGACAGCGGCCAGTGGAATTACACGAAAAACCTGAACGGGTCACCACCATACGTATGTGATGGTGACAAAATAAATAATGAAAGGAGAGCAGCAGACTGATCCTTTGTTGTCTGGAGTTCAACTATCGGCGACGGTATGTTGATTTTCCCTGAGGCGGTGCTACTGCACCGCCTGATCCCGCTCGGCAACTGGAACCAGGCGCGCACTCGTTTGCACAAAAGTGGTTCATCCATTTTGCATTGACATCACACTCCTTTGTCATGGCCCAGAAGCAACAATACTTCAGACACTTGCCTGAAGAGTCGGGCTTACTGACTGGAACAAATCGTACATTCATTATGTAAAACTCACTCTCTTGTCCAGCCCTGCAGTCATCTCGCGGCTGCGCTGCAACAACTGGACTCGGTGGATTGGTAACGGCTGAAATGAGATTCAAAGCTGTCAACCAGTTCCAGATTTGAGCAGTCTGTTTTACCTTGAACAGCTAGTGGTGAAGCAAGAGGTGAGGCCAATGGCGATGCCTTTGGCTGGGGTTGAGGTTGAGGTTGAGGTTGAGGTTGAGGTTGAGGTTGAGGTTGTGGTTGTGGCTGACTGGCCAGTGGTGAAGCAAGAGGTGAGGCCAATGGCGATGCCTTTGGTTGGGGTTGAGGTTGAGGTTGTGGCAGAGGTGCTACAGGTCTGGTTTGTGTCTGATATGTTGGTTGAGGCTGTGGCTGCGGCTGCGGCTGTGGCTGCTGAATGGCTGGTTGAGTTGGTACAACGCCAGGCTGTTGTCCTAAAATGAATTGGTTTGATACTATAGATGAACTCAACATAATAAGGTAACCTTTCGTTTGCTGCGGTTGCGGCGCTATTGGTTGTGGTTGGGGCTGAGGCTGCGGTTGAGGTTGAGCCTTGGGCTGTGGTTGAGGTTGAGGTGCAGGGTTTGTCTGTTGATAAACAGGTTGGGGTTGAGGTTGTGGTTGTGGCTGACTGGCCAGTGGTGAAGCAAGTGGTGAGGCCAATGGTGATGACTTTGGTTGGGGTTGAGGTTGAGGTTGTGGCAGAGGCGCTATAGGTCTGGTTTGTGTCTGATATGTTGGTTGAGGCTGTGGCTGCTGAATCGCTGGTTGAGTTGGTACAACGCCAGGCTGTTGTCCTAAAATGAATTGGTTTGATAGTATGGGTGAACTCAACATAACAAGGTAACCTTTCGTTTGCTGCGGTTGCGGCGCAATTGGTTGTGGTTGGGGCTGAGGCTGCGGTTGAGGTTGAGCCTTGGGTTGTGGTTGAGGTTGTGGTGCAGGATTTGACTGCTGGTACACTGGTTGTGGTTGAGGTTGTGGCTGAGGTTGAGGTTGTGGTGCTGGATTTGCTTGCTGGTACACTGGTTGTGGTTGAGGTTGAGGTTGTGGCTGAGGTTGAGCCTTGGGCTGTGGTTGAGGTTGAGGTTGTGGTGCAGGATTTGCTTGCTGGTACACTGGTTGTGGTTGAGGTTGAGGTTGTGGCTGAGGTTGAGCCTTGGGCTGTGGTTGAGGTTGAGGTTGTGGTGCAGGATTTGACTGCTGGTACACTGGTTGTGGTTGAGGTTGTGGTTGAGGTTGAGGTTGAGGTTGTGGTGCAGGATTTGACTGCTGGTACACTGGTTGTGGTTGAGGTTGTGGCTGAGGTTGAGGTTGTGGTGCTGGATTTGCTTGCTGGTACACTGGCTGTGGTTGAGGTTGAGGTTGTGGCTGAGGTTGAGCCTTGGGCTGTGGTTGAGGTTGTGGTTGTGGTGCAGGATTTGACTGCTGGTACACTGGTTGTGGTTGAGGTTGTGGCTGAGGTTGAGGTTGTGGTGCAGGATTTGCTTGCTGGTACACTGGTTGTGGTTGTGGTTGAGGTTGTGGCTGAGGTTGAGGTTGTGGTGCTGGATTTGCTTGCTGGTACACTGGTTGTGGTTGAGGTTGAGGTTGTGGCTGAGGTTGAGCCTTGGGCTGTGGTTGAGGTTGTGGTTGTGGTGCAGGATTTGACTGCTGGTACACTGGTTGTGGTTGAGGTTGTGGCTGAGGTTGAGGTTGTGGTGCAGGATTTGCTTGCTGGTACACTGGTTGTGGTTGAGGTTGTGGCTGAGGTTGAGCCTTGGGCTGTGGTTGAGGTTGAGGTTGTGGTGCAGGATTTGACTGCTGGTACACTGGTTGTGGTTGAGGTTGTGGCTGAGGTTGAGGTTGTGGTGCAGGATTTGCTTGCTGGTACACTGGTTGTGGTTGAGGTTGTGGCTGAGGTTGAGCCTTGGGCTGTGGTTGAGGTTGAGGTTGTGGTGCAGGATTTGTCTGCTGATACACAGGTTGTGGTTGTTGGATGGCCGGTTGGGTTGGTCTTACTCCAGGCTGTTGTCCTGAAATATTCTCATTACTTTGCATGATGGACAACTGAACTTTTGCGTCTAACCTTTTGTTTGCTGTGGCTGGGGTGCTATTGGTTGAGGCTGCGGTTGTGGGGCAGGATTTGCCTGTTGATATGTAGGTTGTGGTTGAGGCTGTGGTTGTGGTGCAGGATTTGTCTGTTGATATGTAGGTTGTGGTTGTGGTTGAGGTTGTGGTGCAGGATTTGTCTGTTGATATGTAGGTTGTGGTTGAGGCTGTGGTTGTGGTGCTGGATTTGTCTGTTGATATGTAGGTTGTGGTTGAGGCTGTGGTTGTGGTGCAGGATTTGTCTGTTGATATGTAGGTTGTGGTTGAGGCTGTGGTTGTGGTGCAGGATTTGTCTGTTGATATGTAGGTTGTGGTTGCTGGATGCCTGGCTGGGTGGGTATGATTCCAGGCTGTTGTCCTGAAAGTGTAACATTTCTCTATATCTGTTAAGCTAATTTGGGGCCATCCATAAATTTCGAAACCTCAGTTAGGGGGTGGGGTCTGTGAGAAAACTTCACAATACATGTACTTCGGATGGTCGTGGTGGGCCCATGGGCGGCCTAACGCTAGGGGTATTCCTATCCCGCCCCCTACAATCAATCAAACAATGTACTTCGGATGGGGTCGTGGTATGTGTGAAACAAGTTTTGTGACTATGAAATTTGACACAGATTACCAATATGCCTTTCACGAACACTTCTTCCAAACTTTCCCAGATTATACAGATTAACCAATCTTTCTATGAATTTTATCCCTGAAGTGGTCAGTCTACTTGTAGAACCGGTTTTTTTTACTTTCATCGATGGTACAAAATTACCAATGTCAAAAGTGAAATGATGGTATTTATATCTTGTGTTAGGCGAGAGCAAATTTGACTGAATGACAGCCATTTGAAGGTTACCAATAAGCCAGCTAATTTTTCAAAGCTAAAAATGGGTAATTTATGTCATTTTTCTATTAAAAATGGACTTTTGCGATGTATAATAGGGCATACTGACTCAAAACTGTTCGTAAAACAACAGAAAAGACCAAATTTGGCATGATAAAACAAAATGCAAACTGATGTAAGAGCCTGTCAGGCACTGTTGCATGCCTGTTTCGTGATTTATATCTATGTAACACGTGTATTTCTGGTCTGAAAAGACACAGGAATGCGCTAGAAAGCGTTAGGAATCATAAAACCAGTCTAGGATACTCGGAACTTAAGCTGGAGTTTTTTCCTCGATTCAGGAAAAAAACAAAAAAAGACAGTAATAAATTTGTGGGGAATGCAACGACTATTAGATTTTATTGCTAAGCTTTCGAGCACACTACGGGGCTCGTTATCAAAGACAAAAAAAGAAAAAAAAAAGAAAAAAGACAGGCTGAGGTTTTTTCAGAAAAATATCCATCCCTGGTATAAAATAAAGACAAACTAATTTCGTTCTCTAGTCGTAGTGTGTTGTGCTCGGTCAAATTTACACCTAGTTGTGTATTGCTGTTTACAAACAAAATTGGAAATTTTTTCCGGGGTGTAGCCAAAAACTTAGAGGCCTTTTAGGGGATAGTTTGCTAATTTTGGCCCAACTTCTTGGGGGTCCGAATTATTGCATTTTTAGTTTCGAAATTTATGGAGTACCCCTTATTAGTTGAATGAAACCTTTTGGTTGAGGCTGTGGTTGAGGCGCAGGATTTGTCTGTTGATAAGTTGGTTGTGCTACATTTGGAACAACTGGGTTGACCTGTTGCTGAGTTGTAGGAACAATTGGTTGGGGCTGAGTTGTAGGAACAATTGGTTGGGGAGCGACTCCTTTCGTTGGTGTTGGGTTCACAACAGGTTGAGTTGGTACTTTCTGCTGTGTTGTTGGGGCAACTGGGTTGATCTGTTGCTGAGTTGTAGGAACAACTGGCTGGGGAGCGACTCCTTTCGTTGGTGTTGGGTTCACAACAGGTTGAGTTGGTACTTTCTGCTGTGTTGTTGGGGCAACTGGGTTGATCTGTTGCTGAGTTGTAGGAACAACTGGCTGGGGAGCGACTCCTTTCGTTGGTGTTGGGTTCACAACAGGTTGAGTTGGTACTTTCTGCTGTGTTGTTGGGGCAACTGGGTTGATCTGTTGCTGAGTTGTAGGAACAACTGGCTGGGGAGCGACACCTTTCGTTGGTGTTGGGTTCACAACAGGTTGAGTTGGTACTTTCTGCTGTGTCGTTGGGGCAACTGGGTTGATCTGTTGTTGAGTTGTAGGAATAACTGGTTGTGGAGCTACTCCTTTTGTTGGCGTCGGGTTCACAATTTGTTGACTCGTAGGTACAGCAGGTTGAGGTGCGCCTTTTGTTTGAACTTGTGGATATGTTGCAGCTTGTATTGTTTGTGACGCTGGGGTTCCTGCAAATGTTTTCACACTCGATTTTTGGTTTTTTGCTTATCACAAAAGGTTTTCTGCACCCTGGTAGCTGCTGTAGCTTGATTTCACTTGGGTGGCTACTGCTGGTTGTGGCTGTGCACCTTTTGCGTAAGTTGGCGCTACATAGTTCTGTTGTGGGTATGTAGGCGCTACCTGTTGTTGAGGATACGTTGGTTGTTGACCTGCAAAAACGTATTCTGATGTACAGTAGGTATTCTCACAGTAAGACCACAATGTGCAAGTCTACAATATGCGGTGGGAAATGTGTTTGATTAGATAGAGGAAGTCAGTAGTCGAAAGACGTGCATAGCATACCCGTTTCACAACGATATTGTGGACAAGGCGCTCTGATACAATGTTTTGGTTCAGCAATGCAAATTTGACCAGATGGACAGGGGTTAGGATTACAAGGATCAGGCAGTTGATTGTCAGCTGAAATTAGTACTAGACACCGAAGATTCCTGATGAGAACGATGTCACATTAGAAGCTGATTAGATGGCTATTTTGCATTAGTGGCACGGTGAAAGCGAAACATGACTGTAGAAGATATCACAGCAACAAAGAGAAAACCAAGACAAGCCGTTCTAAAAGGCAAGGAAGAGGTTGAATGTCAATCGAAAAGTTGCTAGGAACAAACTGACACCAAAAACGTTGGGTTGGGTCTTGCTTACCTTTTGTCGCCGCGGGTGCCGTTTTCTGGTACTGCGCGCACACCAGATGGATGGCAAGGCAACAAAGCCACAAAGATCGCATTGCTACTAAAATCCAACTGTAGTTAATGGAGCAGATGCGGCACAGTTTGAGTACCTGCCCAACTACAGTAGGTCAGTAAGTTGAAGAACAATGCGGCGGGCTACGGAAGTTTTGTGAAGAAGTGAAGATGACTTTTGCCAGTCGGTCTTAAAGATGCGGTAGTAAACTGTGACTTGACCTTAGCGCCAACAGTTTTTATGTGACATAAGCGCTCATCTCGCACAGTTCGTTGCGCCAGTGACCTTGATTTTGCCATGCGGGCCACATCCGTCGTTTGTAATTTAATTGGCTTTATCACAAAATGCATTTCGGTTTATGTCTCCCTCTCCAAAAATAGACTAATAGTTTCGTTAGAGCGCGATCCAGCATTCCATCGCGCCTGTTTTGCAAGTCAAGTACAGATTGTAGGACAGTGCGCCAGGAACGCGAGTTTTTCGTTATGTCCTGTTTTTGAGAACTTTTTTCGGGTGTGTTTTGTTACAACAGCGATTGATGACCCCAACTGTTCGCTACCACACAAAAAGTTTCGATTTTGGACTGTCGTGCGTTTGTTAAGGAGCCCTTCGGTTTCATGACTGGAGAGACGCCTCGCAGTAAATTACACCTCATAAGCTGGCTATGCAACAGTGCATAAAAGATTTTGAAAAGAAAGTTAAAAGTTTCTCTGTTTGCATTAGACAAGCATCAGATGTGCGTAGGAACCGACACACGTTGAAAGCTGTCTGACTAAGACAATAATCTAACTTTGTCTAGCTGTTTTGCCTTGCTTTGCTTCATACGTACATGTAACAGGGGGTCTGCCCCCCCACCCGACTTAGGCCAGACCCCCCCGATGGGGACCCCCTCCGATCTTTCTGGCAAGTAAATTTTTCAGCAAATTTTTGCAATTTTTTACAATTTCAGACACAAAAATTGCCAAAATCGCCTGTAAAACAGCGCTTTTTAGCTGTATTTCAGCCCAAATTAGCGATTTTATAGATTATGACCAGACATTTTACAACTTGAAATTTTTTTACCTACGCACGCTTAACCAGATGGCGTTTGATCTGCGGCTCAAAGTCAGATTAACACAATTTAACACTACTTTCAAGGTTATGGAGTCATCTCATTGCGCACGTGCCTACAGGCAAAGCACAACTGACCTGACACCGTTCTTCCAAAAAAGTCGTACACTGGTTTAAAATGAATGAAAGATAAGAATTAGTTATGGTTGTTTTGTTTTCGTTCTTTTTCTACATGGAGATGAAATATAGGCAAAAATGTCTCAAATGCCCTTCTTTGAGCGCCCATGGGTTTGGTTTGTTCGTACCTATATTCGTGGGATCCGATCGTACCAGAATTTTTTGGCCAGCCCACCACCATTCGTTTCTCGAATTTCGCAGCAAATCTCAACCGATTTGAATGAATCTTTTTTGACAAATAAAATATTGACAGACTGGTGCAATTTTCATTAAGAGATACTGTTTGGTCCTTGAAATATTTGCGATCAAATTTGAAACACTGATCTTGGTAATTAACAAACAGTGATTAAAACAACCCAGCAGTCTTTTTGTTGTAGCAACAGTAAATCTCAACCGATTCGAACTAATCCTTTTTTAAATAAAAGCAGATAAATTCTTGAAAAAACGGTGAAAATTTTATGAAGATACTCTGCTTAGTTTCTGAGATACTTACGCTCAATTTCAAAAAAGACTTTGGCAATGAACAAGAGCGATTCCGTTGCACTTCATAATAAAGCAGATTCCTACTGCTGGGGCTAATGAGACTTTACTGGTGAATTAACCGAGCCTGTGTATCACCACTAAACCCTTGTGACGTTAGCCCTTAGCTGCTGTAGGAATCTGTTTTATTTTTAAGTGCAACGGAAAAATATAATTCGCTGCTGTTCATTACCAAAATATCTGATTTTACTTTTAGTGCAATTATCTCAGAAAGCAAGCAGAATATCTGAATGAAAATTCCACCAGTCTATCAAGAATTTAGTTGGCTTTCATTCAAAAAAGATGCATTCAAATCGGTTGAAATTTAAGGTGGCTACAGCAAGAAATCTGCTGGGTTGTTTTTTTTGGTGGACCCTGTACATTCAGTTGACCCAAACAAATTTGACGATTTTTTGGGTTTCATGAAGTTCGTAGATGAACCAGACATGGGCTTGCATTTCGACTGAGGAGGTGGTAAATTTTCAAATCCTGAGAGGGCTGGGAGGTAGCGGCGGCTGAGGGGGTTGAGGGGATGAGAAGCCAAGAAGTCTGACGTTTTTAGGGCCTAAGAATATGTTGTTCGCAGCTTTATATTACAAGGAAAACTCAACCCAGTTCAAGTTTCCAACTGCCAAAATGATAGTTGACGGTCAAAAAGTTTCTTTTTCATAGCTTCTACACTACTATGTAAATTTTAGTGTACATTTTTCAATGTCGGACACAGAACCAAGTTTAGTCGTGCGGGGATCTGCCAAAAACGCCGTAGTTTTTAAGGGGGTTATGCTGAAAACGTCGAAAAACGTCGGGAGGGGCCTGGGGGTGCAACATTTTGAATTTTTGAACATCGTAGTTTATGGACGGCCCCTAATCTAGACATACTTTTTATCCTGGTGTTGGTTTTAATCCGGAGTAAGTAAAGTACAGGCGGCCTGAGCGGGTTGTGCACTTGCTCTCTTTTTCTGCAGTTACTAGCAATACAGAAAACGCAAAAAAGTACACAGAAATCTAAATCAATGAATAGGGTAGCGCGCTAGGACAACCACCAGCACTGCAAAATTTTGCGTTTACTTCTGCATTCTGAAACTTATCATGCACCTACTCACTCACAAAAATTCAACCATAATCCGTCTCTGAAAGAAATGCCCAACTGCTTCAACATATATCTGTCAGAAGAATTATTCTAATTATTTTGATCTGAAGAATTTGAGGGACGACCTTTGGGAGCTCCGTATTTGCGCATGCCTGCCCGAGCTTGGCTCATACCGATTACCGCCCCTGGAAATCGTTCCTGCTTCTGTTGTCGAGGTCTATCATCAGCGCCCTGCTTGCCTTCCACCACACTGGCTCGATGCCACTGAACAGCTGATCCAAGCGCCTTCTCGGCTGCAACAAGCGAATTTTGTCTGAAAGATTGTAGGTAGGTACATAAATGTACACACCCTCATCGTCCCTTATCTGCCGTTCCATTGCATCCATAGCAGCGAAGTATTGATCCTCCAGACGTGCGTTTAACATGCTAATTACCATCGACACAAGGGCCAGACCAAAAAAGAACAGAAAAAAGACGTAGACCATGTGTTGCGGATTTAAAGGCATCACATCACCCAGTCCAACAGTTGTAAAGGTGATGAAGAAGAAATAGACACCATCCAGAAAGTTCCAACCCAAGTGTTTCTCCATCTGGCAGATCAACAGTGCGCAAAGCATGGTGTAAACAATCACAACCAAAATGCCGAGCTGGACCGGAAAGCGCACTTTGTTCCCTTTGTCAGATTGACAGTCTGCTTGTTTTTTGCACATTTGTACACATCTGGCGTATGACCAGTCAAACAAAGTGCACAGTCTTTTTCCGACGTCGTTCAAAAGTACCAACATTAACGGGATTCCAACTGAAAAAGGCACGTGCAAATGGAGAGTACACACAAAGTTTGAGGAAAGGTTACTCAAAGCATAGACAACAGTAAGGATTTTGCCGATTCTTGTTCGCGGGTACATGTTACCGTAGCCAACTGTGGTGTAGATTGTACTTGCATACCACACAGCGTTCAAATAGCTCTGCCAGGTATATTCCGGTAGTTGGTATTTCTTCTCCAATCCAGTTTCGATGTTGTATTTGTGGAGAACGTCTTTCAGCTGATCGAAGCAGTCATCTGTGCAATTTTTGGCGATCTTGTGCATGTCATGTGTGAACTGAATTCGATTTTCGTTTAGTTTGTTCTTGGCATCTTGTAGCTCCTTGATTTCATTTGGCTTTTCAATCGCGTAGAACAACGCTCCTGCAAACTTGACCTTGAATTTAAGTTGGTTAAAATTGACATCATACGCCATGGTAGCTTACCACCGCATAGCGTATATAGGAAAATAAGGACGACAAGAAGGAATCGGCGTAAACAGCAGTTTTTAACCAATCGCTTGAATTTGGACGGACATTTCATGCTAATTGCCAATAAAACAAACTCACGGTTTTTAAAAACCCACAGATATACACACGTACTGGACTTCCCTACAAAGCTTTTTGCCAAATTGCACAGTCTATGATCAATTTGTTTGACTAAATAATGGAGTACATTAGTAATTGCAGCACTCATATGAACAAATGCCCAAGTCCCCCGGCACAGTTGGTGAAGTGGTTTAGGCTGCATAACCACTGTGCGCGACGTCGTGCGCTTATCCTCTCGACGCGGCAAGTTTCATGCCGCAAAGAGTTGGTCATCATCGGCGCAAAGCTCCACCCAGGCCACCAAGAGCTGGTGACAGCGTGTAGGTAAAATGGGAACCGACTGGATCTGCTGTTGCACCGAAGCCGCTCCACAAAGCATGCCGCGCTGCAGAAGAAGATCTACGATGTCAGAAGCTGTCTGAGAAACCAACTATGCCGGGAGCCCTCTGGCATACGGGGCACCGGCGGCCGTCGGGAGTTGTCAGCATCATGGCATCAACACGCCGGCCGCCCTCCTTGTGACCGGCACCCAGCAGCATGGCTAGGAGTGGCTGGCGGCAGTGAAAGAAGGGCGACGTCCGAGATGACGAATCACGTCACGGGGGTAGCGAGATGGACCACGAGTCTGATCGTAGGCCGTAAGGCCCCCGCAAATCGGATCAGATCGGATGCCCAAGTCCAGCAATACACAAAACCAGAAAATTAAGGAGAAAGGTTTCTTTAGTGAGAATACTTACCTCCAATAAAAGAAAAGAGTATAATGAAAACAAGGAGCACCAACAGTTTGTTGAACTCCCAAATCGATCGAAGAAACTTGAAGATTTTGTTGCTGGTAAACCTCCGATGTTTCATCTGAATCTTGTACGAGCGCTGCCACAACGCCAGCCTGGCTCGTGTCGTAGCATTTGTAGGTGGTCTTCCATGAGATTGAATTTGAATAGGATCAACTTCTTCTCCGTTTTCTATTCTACTTGCTTCCTCTTTTGCCTCTTCCATGTTTGGTAGTAAAGACTGACTGAGAAAAACAGCGCTCTCCACGTTAGGAGCAGTTGATGTGAAGTGACTGGGCAAAACCGGTAGCCAGTCATAGAAACGGGTGTCTGCGCAGTTGCGGTCGGGTTTCTTTCTCACATTCAAGATTTAACATGATCGTAATGGTGAATTTAATCAGATCCTTAGGTATGAGTAGTCGGAATTAATCATATCAGAATGCTGACTCAGCCTGTCAGGAGCGTACTCAGTCTGACTTTTCCCTTGAAACCATCTCACAGGAAGATAAGATACGAGCGAAATCGTTTTTACTGATGTATAAGTACTTTTTGCTTGCAAAAAAATACAGAAATTTGGACTGATTGTTGCGTTCATTATTCAATTAATGCATTGATTAACCTTCAGCTCGCTGATAATCTTCTCGCACAGCTGAGGAAAAGTCAAGACGACTTAGTAGCGACATCTTTTAGATCCCACGTTGCACGTATGAACGAACCTTGCTAATGCTCTATCCATTGTTTTTCTCCTAAGAATCCATGCTGAAAAGTCATTAAAGTGGCACGGCTATTAGCTCTTAATAAAAGCTGTTTGCCCACCTTCTCATTTGCGTTTAATAGCAACTGAACTGCCTGTCAGTGTTTGCTTCGCGCAGCCCTCAGGTGCTACTGTAAAGAAAATGCTAAGATTCGTTTGCCCAGCAATAGGCGCATACTGTGCCGTTGTCAATGCGATGGTCTTCTGTTGTCTGATCAATCTGAGCTCATATCACAAATCAGCCTACATATTCTTGGCAAACATTGCTGCTGCAGACCTACTAGCCGGCTTTTGTCTGGGCTGTGTTGCGTCAGTGTCGTTTGTGTCCAATTTTCTTGGCTTCTCTGTTCCATGTTTGTTCTGTTTGACATCTGAACTTGCATCTGTACTGAGCTACTTGGTTTCTGCCATCCTCATGACACGAATTTGCACACCACACAGACCTCCAGGCACCCGAACAACCTTCTGGTTCCGCACTGAGGTGGCCACTGGCTTCTGCATCAGCATATGGACTCTCAGCCTTGCTTTCGGTCTGTTTTTGTGCAGCAGACAACTTATTTGCTCCTACTTTTTACACAGGGTGGGCCATTTAGCTATCACATCACAGGTTTCATCTTGCTGTAGTTTTTGCGTTCGTCAGTAAATTTGCTGAAATTTTAGCACAAAATGCACAGATCCCCAGAATTTATATTCTCAATTTTCGCCAAGTCTGTAGCTTAGCTTCAATCAATCCCTTAAGGGACCCCCATAGGACCCCCACTGGTTCACTTTCGCGTGTCCGCCATCACTTGCTGGTACAGGTGGACCATTTATCTATCCGTGCTTCGTCTTACTGTACCTTCAGCCCCACCCGCCCCCCCTCCGCCCCCCCCCACCCCCCCCCCCCCCCACCGCCCCTCCCCCCACCCCCCGCCCCCTTCCCTCGTCCCCACCCCCGCCCTCCGCCCTCCTCTTCTTTTGTGTACATCAATAAATTTCGCCGAAATTAAAACATAAACATGCACACAACACAAGCTCAGAATTTATTCTCACAAAAGTTTGTGAGTAAGTTTGTCGCTTCAACCACATCTTATGCACTTCAATGTTTCAGCCGTCACTTACTATGTCGTGTGTTAGTGGACAGGGTGGAAGTGCATAACTACAGATTAAAGTGATAGCCTTGCCCAATATTTTGCGAGTCAAAGTTCTAATTCTGCACATGTTGTGACAAAAACAACACACCAAAACGAAACCGCGCCCCGCTCACGAAAGTCACGAAAATATTTCAAAAAAAAACTTAGAACAATCGCAGGGAGTAAGAAAATTCTGTTGAGTTCGCTTCGATTTGGGGGCTTTCCATCTGTCTGATGTACTGTAGTCGTTATACTGTAGTAGTCAGAGATGGAATTTTGCCTGAAAGAATAGAAAATCTCTCTGAGTTTTCCAGTAAAAATCCTATAACGATTTTACTGTTTCAGGTTTTCTCAGCACCTTTCCCGAGCCAATTCTTTTGTTGACGCCAGAAATCGAGACACCGAGCTTCAATTGCAGTGGATTGCGAGACCATTATCAATCCATTTCTACCTGTCAATGCGAACAGCCAGTGTCATTTGTCAGTGGATATGCGGTGCTTTTGTTTGTCGTCAGCTCTATTCGAGTCGTCAAAACTGCAAACTGAGCGTGCGAAGTTGGCACAGTCAACAGGTAAACTCGTTTTAGAGTCGATCTCTGACTCGATCAAGTCTTGGCCCTTTGTTCTATTCAGACCCAAATTTGAAATTTAGGCTGGACAGTTGTATGTTGGTGCACTAACACATCTTGATCCCGGGGTTTGGGCTACCTACCGGGCAAGTCACCAAGGATGGCGGATTGGTGAATAGCCTGGTTGGAGCAGGGTTTACGTCCCCCTCCAAGTTAGTCGTTGCTATAAGGTAGTATGGGGACTTGCACCGCATCCAAAGGCGTCCCGACATTTCCATGGTATGTCACTTTCCTTGTTTGGCTGAACACCAGCGCGGGACCGGTAGAAACGAACAATTTTTCCGTTCAGCTCACCTGAATGGAAAAATTTGAAAACGCTACTGTGAGCTCAAAACTTGGCTGTTTGTTCTGTAAATTGGTCTACAGTTTCTGTAGTGGCTGACAAATTTGCAGGAAAAATTGTCAGCTTGTTGGCTCAGAATGGTTGTTCGAAAATTTCCCTCTTCAGGTGAGCTGAACGGAAAAATCGTTTGTTTCTACCGGTGCTGCTCTGATACCATTAAGAAGAATACAGTAGTGGAGCTCAAAAACGCAAAGCACGCAAAGTTTGAGACCAGTTAGCGTAACCTAGGGGTTAGCGACTCTCGGGAGCGGCTGCTTCGCAGTCTGCGGACCTAAGGAGTTTTCCTGGGGGTGCTACTGGTTCTAACGCAAGCAGCCGAAGGGGAGACCCCAGAAGCCATCAAGAAGAATCGCATAGGCATAAAGATGCTGCTACTAAGGCTCTTTCAGGCTGCCGTTGCTAAGGTGACACTGAGCGTCCTCTTTCAGAACCAGAACAGCATACTGAGTATCTCCAAGGAGAGCTGATCAAGGCGCTATAGATGTGTAACGCCATCTGATGGTGTTCCTTTAAACTCTCAAGCAGTCTGGTATAGATTCAGGGATCCTTCCGGATGTCTCTGCTGCGATAAAGAATCGCTGAACTGGCTGATGAAGACAGTTCCCCAGATTCCAAGGTTTACCGGACAGGAAGAAGGTGAGGGCACTGAGTTTCAGTGCAGGAAGCTCAGTGACCTTCCAAAATTTCAGAAAGTCTCGGTCTGGATTCTGGGCAAGCCGTCAACAACCCTCAGATCATGAGTCGGTATTAGCGTGTAAAACAATAATCTAGAAGTCAGAAAGCTTCGTTGTTGGCTACCGCAATCTGTCGTATTTGTTAAAGATTTACCAATTTGATTGCGCACGTTTTACAGAATTTGTACCAAGACCAAAAAACACGTATTTGAGGTAAAGCTGAATATAGCATGCAATAATTAGATGTTGATGTGTAAAATAATAATCAAGAGATCGTCAGCAGTCATTTGCTGCCACATTTTGGTCGTCTATATTCAAAAATTGCAATTCGGGTGATCTCCCCAGTCAGGCAGACCGATTTTCAGAAGGCCGTATCTCACGACTGGAGGCAAATCGGCAAATCCTTCGCGGTGATTACATCATCATGCAGGATGTGTGGTGACACCAACTTACAGCTCTGTATCCTAAAGTTTCAAATTTGGGTCTGAATACTCAGACTCGATCTGTTGAGAGACTGACTCTTAGCAGTTTTTGCCTTTTTTTTGAGAGATAGAACTGCATTTCAGTTATGGCTTTACCTGCACTTTGCTATCCCTGGGATATTGTTTACTGTGGCTGACACCACTTACCTTCATCTTGCTGCCTGTTTACAATAGCCAGCCTGATTTGCACTATTTCACTGTTCTGTATCTGGAGTGGTTGCTCAGTCACGCATGTAACTCTCTACTGTATGTATGCATCAATCGGCGACTTCGATACAGTCTGGTCCTGCTGTTCTGGCCAAGAGGGCTGCAGCGTTGTCCTTTTCTCAAACTGTGGGTTCTTCTTCCTCCGCTGGTTCGATCACACTTCCACTGGCCATTTATTACAGACCTTACTTGGGACGGTCTCTATCACAGGGTCCACCTGCTCAACCGCACAGAGAACGAGGTACTTTGGCCCGTACGAGAACAGCGCCAGGTAGTGTGGCTAGAAGTTTGAACGCTCACGCAGTTCTGACGTCGACGTGACATTGTAAAGTCTGCCTTATCGATGAACTTGTACTGAATACTGGATAGCTGCACGTTTTCGATGGTGGATCCACTTGTTAAGTGCGCGCACTGCTAAATCAATATGTTTCTGAATTTAATTTTTACCGTATTGTCTGGTTCAGACCATATTTTTGATCAGAATTCCTGGTCTCGGCATTTTGGAGTTACCACAAGCTCCAGAGACTAACTTGAAGGTTAGAAAATGTTGATTGGATTCGGCCTCCTACCCATACATGTTGTTAGAGAAAAGGGGGATTTTCCGCAGACCCGATTTTTGGAGCAAATTACCCCCTAGAGCGAGCCGGATTGTGGGGTTTGAAACCCTATTTTGGGTTTCTATATCCGTAAACAGGGTTCCAGAGGCCCTAAATAGAGTTCCGGAACCCTAATATGGGTTTCGGAGATCCTAAGCAGGGTTTTGAAGGCAAAAAAGGTCCCTGAACCCCCTTTGGGTTGGGCATAGTGCTGAAGAAACCCTATTTTGGATCAAAAAAATCTCCGCAGCCAAAAACCCAACTATATGTATGCTCCTCCTACTGTAGCTTTTAGTCAGTACGGAAGGGTCAAGCATAATTGACTATTGTGTGCACAGGCTGACAAGAAAGTGAACAGCTATGCGGCTGGCGGTCTGGAAATGAAGTGTGTCGAGCCGATGAAGAGTTGGACCTTGAAATTCAGCGGTCGTCTGCAACTGAATCGCAAAAGCACTCTGCCTGTCGAGGCGGACTTGAAATGGTCGGCGTGTAATCCCTTTTTTGACTTTGACACCGACACCTCGGCGCGAAGCCTGGCCAGAGCCGTGGCTCGTGAACCGTGGAGCCGAGAATTCTTTAAGAAGCTCAAGTCAGCTCATCAGACACATTACGAACAGTTCGGACAACTGACCGGGCAACTGAAAGTTGGCCTGAATAAGTCGTACCAGCTCAAACTGACTGGAATGAGAGATCACAGCTATGGAAATAGCAGAGACTGGGGCGACATTCACAGGCAAAACACCTTCTCATTCGTTTGTATACTTTACTACATGTAGTACGTATTACCGACTAATCTTTCTCTAGATCTATAAACGTGGGAAACAGCCTCTTCAAAATTTGTTTTTTCTAAACCTAAACTTG
>JASANB010000156.1:0-45240 GCA_030248155.1 Sabatieria punctata | reverse complement strand
GTTACGCGAGCCATTCTGTAGTACGTACGTAAATAGGCAATGAGCTTACTGGTTTGTTGACGGCCAGCCCTGTGGGGAGCGTCGTAAACTGCTCAAGCCTCGAGTGCACGGCACGCGCGTGTAGAGCCCAGCGACACGGCACCAACGGACGAGCAAGCGAGTTCACCACCGAACAACGAGTGCACCTTGTGTGTGCCGCTGTCCACCAACGACTACCTTGGCTACGCGCGGGATATTAGCTTTACTTGGCACGCCCGGCCACACTAGACAGCATCTTGCCGCACACTACTCCTACTAGGCACACACACACACTCTGACACTAAAACAGCCTTCGTCCGACTGACCTTCCAAAAAACCATTCGAAACTGTGAAAGGGGTTGTACAAACACAACTGCATTAAAAATCTGGTCTGACCTAAAGGCACCATCAACAAAGTACAGTAACGTACCAATTTAAAACAACAAAGGTGCCAACTAATAACAAACAAACTTCAATAAAAACTAGCTTTGTCGTGCTCTCCTGGGCACGACACAAGGCACTATTTTACGTGCCGTAATTGTTGTGACTTTATTTTAAGAGTCAATCCCTGGTTCGATCGAGTCCTTTTCAGACCCAAAATTGAAAGCTTGACATAGAGCCCGCCCTCGAAGTTTGAGGACTAGCACTTCTCGATAGGTTAGCCTTTACTGACCGAAACAAGAACAGTAAGTTAAGCCAGGGGTATTGTTCAGGGAGTCGATGGAATTCCGATCCCAGTACTTGGTCGTTTCCTGGCATCGATCCAGCAGAAAAGGGAGCACCACCCAGACAAGCATCTATGTGTTTGCAAATGCACAGTGCCAGAGCATTCTGGGTATGGATGTCTCGCTGTTCCTTCAAGAGGGAGAAGTACAGATGACTCCCTCAAACAAGGTAGACATGGAGTCCCAAAGAGCTGCTGACACCTACTGCCTCGATGAGAAAATGCCAGAGGTCGACAATCACAACAAGCCGCAGGTTGGAGCAGATGGGAAGTGCCAGCATCAATGCGTCCCAAATGCCAGGTGCAGCCATCGAAGCTCACCATGCGCCAAGAAGAGCAGAAGATCAACTAAAACTACGTCCTCGCTCCAAAAGAGGAAAGTGTGTGTTTGTTTGTTTGTTTGTTTGTTTGTTTATGAGTTCCACTGTCCTTTCGGACAGCTCAGGACACCCCTCGCTCTTTTCAGAGCCCTTCAATGGGGTAGCCCTGTCTACAAACAACCCTCCCCTTTGCTGCCATTGGGTGCAACGGCAGCGCCGGTTCGGTTCCCATTTACCTACTGGCCATCACCGGCTTTCGGCGGTCTGGGTTGGGCTTTACGTCGACTACTTCCAGTCGCTTCGACCGGTTTCGAACCCACAAACAACCGCTCTCACGGATGCCCGGGCCGCCGTGACACATGGGATAGCGTAAACTATCCATGGCCAAGACGTGTGGCTTCAAGTCGGACCTAAAGCGACAAAGTACCGACAGATTAATGTCGCCTTCGGTGGATGGGGTGCGATGCAAGGTGATTCTTGGGAAGGGGTACAAAAAATCGGAGTTTTGGGATGGCGTCATTTACGCATGGCCCCCAAACTACATGTATAAGGCCTAGGGAACATGTTATACCGATTACAAGGACAGATAAGTAATATCTTGGTTTCGGTGACAGTTTAGTCAATATTTTTAAAAGGCCTCTTGATTTTAGTCTAGCCATCAGTCCCACCATTGTTCGCTCTCAGGACTAATGTACAGTTGTGGGCGTTGAAAGCACGATTGCCGATCTGCAAGCAATCAATCAGCCGACTAATGTTACTCATCAATAATAGGATGACGTTTTCAAATTGTGTTGCTAAGCGTTAAAGCTATCGCTAATGATCACTATCTGATCTGTCTTGCGTCTTTTTCTGACTTTATAAAGTCATTAGCTAGAGAACTTTTTGTTCTTCTCTTTGAGGTGAGCACGCCATGCTCTGGTCTGTTTCTCTACTCTGTTTTCTGAACTCAGTAACTGCAGGTGCCTAGTTTGGTTGTTGCAGTAGATAGACTGTAATCTAGTACAAACAATTGTCTAGGATGTCCAAAGAGTGCCGTGCCTCCAGTAGTGAACGGTAAACTGAAGTTCAGCTCAACCGAAACCACCATTCCAAATTCGGGCAGTGCGAGAGTGGTATGTGACCCCGGCTACTTACCAGGAAAGACAGGAGTGACACTAGAATGTGAAAATGATAAATGGAAGGGGAGCGTGACTGAATGTTATGCTGAAGAATGTCCACGACTGACTCTATTCAGTTTCCTACCAGAACATGCAACATTCAGTGTCAGCGGCAATGATGATGGGTACTCCTCAGTTCCTCATGGGTCAAAGGCCAAGCTTAGATGCATCCCTACATACAGACTGAAATATACCACAGATGACAGTTATATTGTGGACTCTGGCCTGAGCATTGAATGTCATTTTGGAACGTGGGTGGGACGACACGCCGATGCCAGCAAGTTTACTTGTGAAAGTATGTACATCTTCAATTTCAGCTTTGCCAGGTCAAATGCAGACTAACCAAAGTCCAATCTTTCAGAATACAACTGCTCAGAACCAGAAATATTTCTGCCTATCTCTACGCAGGGTTGGCCATAATTCCTCTTGCTTTTTGCTTGTTTTCTTTAATTAATAGATCATATAACTAGGTCGCGTTTAATCCATAAACGATGTGCTAACGCGCAGAGGCTCATCCATACATGTAACAGGGAGCGGTTTTTTCCTCCGATTTTTCTGGCAAGTTTTAGCGATTTTTTACGATTTCAGACACAAAAATTACCAAAATCGCCTGTAAAACAACACTTATTAGCTGTATTTGAGACCAAATTGTCGATTTTTAGCCGAAAAATTGCGATTTTTTCCGACTTTTGTGCGTTTTTTTAGTGCCCAACCCCCACCCTAGAATTTGGGCTCAGACTGCTCGGCCGGCTAAACTCCCACCCCTCCCCCTTCGGTGAATGAGCTATTACATGTATGGGCTCCTCTGACTGCTGATAGGTTAAACAAGATCTTCTAATGCGCTTAACCAGATCAACATGGCATCATCACATCAAATGACTCTTGTTACACAGTTAACGCGATTACAGGACACAGTTAACGCGACTACAAGACACAGTTAACGCGATTACAAGACACAGTTAACGCGACTACAAGACACAGTTAACGCGATTACAAGACACAGATAATGCGATTACAAGACACAGTTAACGCGATTACAAGACACAGTTAACGCGACTACAAGACACAGATAACGCGATTACAAGACACAGATAACGCGATTACAAGACACAGATAACGCGATTACAAGACACAGTTAACGCGATTGCAAGACACAGTTAACGCGATTACAAGACACAGATAACACGATTGCAATACACAGTTAACGCGATTACAAGACACAGATAACGCGATTACAAGACACAGTTAACTCGATTACAGGACACAGATAACGCGATTACAGGACACAGTTCACGCGGTTACAAGACACAGTTAACGCCATTACAATACACAGATAACGCAATTACAAGACACAGTTAACGCGATTGCAAGACACAGTTAACGCGATTACAAGACACAGATAACGCGATTACAAGACACAGTTAACTCGATTACAGGACACAGATAACGCGATTACAGGACACAGTTCACGCGGTTACAAGACACAGTTAACGCCATTACAATACACAGATAACGCAATTACAAGACACAGTTAACGCGATTACAAGTCACAGTTAACGCGATTACAAGACTCAGTTAACGCGATTACAGGACACAGTTAACGCGATTACAAGACACAGTTAACGCGATTACGAGACACAGTTAACGCGATTACAAGACACAGATAATGCGATTACAAGACACAGTTAACGCGATTACAAGACACAGATAACGCGATTACAAGACACAGTTAACGCGATTGCAAGACACAGTTAACGCGATTACAAGACACAGTTAATGCGATTACAAGAAACAGTTAGCATGACTACAACACACAGATAACGCGATTACAAGACAAAGTTAACGCGATTACAAGACACAGTTAGCATGGTTACAAGACACAGTTAATGCGCGTTATTTATCGGGTTGTTCCCTTATGGAATAGCTTACCAGCCGAAATAGTTAATGCAGCCACGGTTTCGCGCTTCAGAAAATTAATTCAGCAGTTAAATTTTTCTGAGTACTTGCGGGGAAGGGCACTCGTCGGACAAACGGCCACGCCCTCCCCTTGATCTGAGTTGCTTGTTATTCTGTTGGACGTGTATTAAACATTCACATTCACATTCACATAACCGTGAGGTCAAAAGTGTTTTTCCCTGTGGGTGTTTCGTTTTGATAGTTCACAATATTTCTATTAGTAATTATTTGTGAAATTATGACCAACCTGTGTTAGCATCTTTTACCCCAATGAACGACTCAGCAACAAACATCGCAAATGGAACTCTGATGAGCATATCCTGTCATGAGGGTCTCAATTTGGTTGATATGGATGGGAATGTGGTAACCAGTGAGTTCAAGGGCACCACTTGTGTGTCTTTGGAGCCTGATGCAGTAGCAACATGCATAAACGGAAGTTGGATTCAGAACACAAATGTCAATGCTTCACATTACAAGTGCGAACGTAAGTCTTTTTATTGATAACAACAACTATTTAGTCACGTCACTGATGATTTGGTTGTAATTGCAGGATCAGAATGTGCCCAACACAAAAACTGCCAGCATAATACAAGCTGTGTTGATGTAGCTGGGCCGGGTTACTTCTGCAACTGCTCTGGCACTGTCTATGGAGGACAGAATTGCTCTGACCTGGGTAATTAATTTAGTGAAGTGACATTTGTACACTTTTTCGGTAGTAAAATGAGCTAGAGGACTGTGTGAGATGGGGTTTCAAAAATCAACACATGCATAGCGTGTGATCCGATCTGATCCAATGTCCGATGAGTGGGGGCGAAATGGACCCAGCGATCAGACTTGAGGTCCATTTCGCGTCCCCTGTGATTCGTCATCTCAGACGTTGCCCTTCTTTCACTGCCAGCCACTCCTAGCCATGCTGCTGGGTGCCGGTCATCAGGAGGGAGGCTGGCATGTTGATGCCATGATGCTGACAGTTCCCGAGGCCCACCTGTGCTCCATATGTCAGAGGGCTCACAGCATAGTTGGCCTCTCAGACAGCTTCTGACATCATAGATCTTCTTCTCCAATGTGGCATGCTTTGTGGAGCGGCTTCGGTGCAATGGCAGATCCAGTCGGTTCCCATTTTCCTACTCGCTGTCACCAGCTTTCGGTGGCCTGGGTGGAGCATTATGCCAACGACCAACTCTTTGCGGCAAGAAACTTGCCGGGTCGAGAAGATGAGCGCACAATGTCGCACACAGTGGCTATACGGCCTAAACCACTACACCAACTGTGCTGGCGCATAGCGTGTGAAAAAGACTTAAACAGAACTGGCTCTAACATGACGAATATTACAATCTAGGTGTCATTCTTGCAACTAGCAACCCAACTGAATTTGAACTCTACTTCCCACAACACAACACAACGCAAGATACCTGTGCAGTTCCAAACCACAACCGAGTTCTACAAGCCACTGGAGAACACGGCATTACAGCTTGGTGTTGCATCGGAGCTAGCTACACTGAAGGAAAGTTGATCTTAGCTGCTGGACAGATGAAAGTTGACGGAATCTTCTATTACGACCGCACTGCTTTTCTTGATCTCCACACCTTCGAGCTGAGCCTTTCCACAATCAGAATGAACCAAGCTCACAAGCGACCCGCTCATGTTGCCACGCCAAAGGGTCTGGTTGTGTGTGGTGGCAGCGGACACCATCTGACAGGCAGCAAAGTTTGTGAAATTTTCCAAAACAACACCTGGTCCCTTCTGCCAGCGATGAATGTGCAGTCAAACGCCGGAGCCATGACTGAATACGATGGAGATATTTACGTGGGAGGAGGATACATTAGCGGTGTCAGAGGTGAGCTACAAAAGCTAGACGCAAACACCGATACCTGGACTCGGCCAAGTTCACTGCGTGTAAGGCGATATGTGCATGGTATGGTTGCGATCGATGGTAAAGTCTATTTCTGTGGGGGAAAAGGAACATCGCTTGTAGACATGAAACATTGTGAAAAGTATGACACTATAACAAAGCAGTGGATCAATATGGCATCAATGAACTATGCTAGGCAAGTTCCGTCACTCGTTGTTTTTGATGGCATATTGTATGCGATTGGAAGAGCTGGATCGAAAGTGGAGTTCTATGATGAATCAGCTGATCAATGGAAGCTGGCGCATGACTTGTTGACTGATGCAGAGCACTTTGCTGCAGTTGAACTATACAGATTTATGTAAGAATAGAGTTACTTGGATGTTCATCATTTTAGTGACAGACAACCACATACGTACTATCTGATGTGCTCATAAAATTGACAGTTTACAAACCCTGGGCTAGACTAAGACTAAAACAACACCAACTATTTAGGAACCGATGCCAACTTACAGACAACACCAACAAACCAAGAACACCAACTAACAACACCAAATAACAAACAACAACAACAACTAACAAACAACACAAACTAAAAACTATACAAACAACCTAACAACACCAAAACGTTTCTTAGTTGGCGTTGTTTGTTTGTGTTGTTGTCACTCAAACGTCGGTACTGTCATCATCATATGGTACCACTCCTTTCAATTTCGTACATACAATTACGCATTTCAAAAATAAATCAAATTAAATTTCGTATTAGTTAAATCAATATTTGGCAATTTTAATTTTCGTATTCGTAGTCGATACGAAAATCAAAATGCCTTATTCGTATTTGTACAAGTACGAAAATTAATTATCGTTATGACGTTACGAATTTATTTTATTGCCTAAAAATAAATTCTCGTATTCTGCCGTGCGGTTTCAGACTGCAATGAAGTGCATAGTTCTTGCTCCTCCAGTGGCGTATCCAGGATTTTGGAAAGGGGGGTGTAAAATTTTGAAAGTGCCTGGTTGGGCCGCTGCCCAACCAGGGTACGAAAATTTAGCAAAATTAGCCTTCAAAAACGCGTTTAACATGCATTTTGCGAGAAAGTCAACTTAGGAAGGTCAAGCAACTTTTTTTCCCGGATCCGGCTGGTGTCGAAATATGTTAAAATAGATACCAAACGAACACCAACGGTGCATGTTCGAACATCGGGGACCCCCTAGAACCTGAGCTGTACCCCCTCAAAGTTGGGTCACCAGCCACTTTTTGACCAATTTTTTTGTGTCTGACAGTCTCAACTCAAACGATCACCATTCTCTCATTTCTCTAGATACAGAATTGGTCTGCACATGGTTCGATAGCTCTAAGGGTGGCCTTTCTAGCGCTCTACCCCCAGGCTTCCGGAACGTACCCGGTTAGCGAGATATTCTCGAAAAACTAAAAAATTTCCGAAAAACACTGCCTGATGTTTTTCCGAAAAATCGTTATAACTTCTGCCAGATATGCGTCGTCCGTTAGATATTTTAGATAATGATACAACACTAAAGGCCAAACAAAATTAACATATTTCGGATCCAAATTGTGGTTGGTGGGGGGGGGTGTTTTGCGATTTGAAGACTGTCGAAAAAAAAATTTTTGCTCAGAACAAAAAGCAAACCAGTCATTCTGATGCAGGTTTACCCGCTGATTCCGAATATGCACTCGGATGAGCTGGATTCCTTCTGGTTCGGGAGTTATTGACCTCCAAATTGTTGACAGACAATATTTCTCGAGTGGCACTCCTCATTAGCATGACTAAAAAGCGTGCTGAAAAGCAGTTTTTCTAATGCAGTTTTTGCTGCTGATTCCGAAAATAGCTATACTTTCTCTCTGTGATGCCGATTTTGGAAGATATGGCCATTTTAAAAATTTGCAAGGATAATGTCTGAACTTAGCATGCCGTAGCAGTTTGAAAGGTGACTCAGTTCAGACATGTGTAGGACACAGACCCATGCAAATTGCTTCATCTAATGCAGTTTTTCACGCTGATTCTGAAAATCAGAGCCGTTTTTCAATATGCCCGCTCCCACATGAGTTATTGCCTTCTGGTGCCCTGTCATTTACGTCATAAGTGATTGATCAAGAAAATGGATGAAATGGCTCCTATTAGGTGCAGTTTTCTTCGTTGATTCAGAATATGACGCTATTTTTGCGGTACAACCACTCGCTCGTGAGTTATAGTCTTCTAAAGTTTCATCATTTGCTGATACAGGATTTTCTTTAAAAGAGCAGGAACAATGATTGTCTATTTCAAGATTACCCATCGGAAACCATAGATGTTGATGAAACTTTAGAAGGCTATAACTCACGAGCGAGTGGTTGTACCGCAAAAATAGCGTCATATTCTGAATCAACGAAGAAAACTGCACCTAATAGGAGCCATTTCATCCATTTTCTTGATCAATCACTTATGACGTAAATGACAGGGCACCAGAAGGCAATAACTCATGTGGGAGCGGGCATATTGAAAAACGGCTCTGATTTTCAGAATCAGCGTGAAAAACTGCATTAGATGAAGCAATTTGCATGGGTCTGTGTCCTACACATGTCTGAACTGAGTCACCTTTCAAACTGCTACGGCATGCTAAGTTCAGACATTATCCTTGCAAATTTTTAAAATGGCCATATCTTCCAAAATCGGCATCACAGAGAGAAAATATAGCTATTTTCGGAATCAGCAGCAAAAACTGCATTAGAAAAACTGCTTTTCAGCACGCTTTTTAGTCATGCTAATGAGGAGTGCCACTCGAGAAATATTGTCTGTCAACAATTTGGAGGTCAATAACTCCCGAACCAGAAGGAATCCAGCTCATCCGAGTGCATATTCGGAATCAGCGGGTAAACCTGCATCAGAATGACTGGTTTGCTTTTTGTTCTGAGCAAAAAATTTTTTTTCGACAGTCTTCAAATCGCAAAACACCCCCCCCCACCAACCACAATTTGGATCCGAAATATGTTAATTTTGTTTGGCCTTTAGTGTTGTATCATTATCTAAAATATCTAACGGACGACGCATATCTGGCAGAAGTTATAACGATTTTTCGGAAAAACATCAGGCAGTGTTTTTCGGAAATTTTTTAGTTTTTCGAGAATATCTCGCTAACCGGGTACGTTCCGGAAGCCTGGGGGGTAGAGCGCTAGAAAGGCCACCCTTAGAGCTATCGAACCATGTGCAGACCAATTCTGATACTAGAGAAATGAGAGAATGGTGATCGTTTGAGTTGAGACTGTCAGACACAAAAAAATTGGTCAAAAAGTGGTTGGTGACCCAACTTTGAGGGGGTACAGCTCAGGTTCTAGGGGGTCCCCGATGTTCGAACATGCACCGTTGGTGTTGGTTTGGTATCTATTTTGACATATTTCGACACCAGCCGGATCGGGGAAAAAAAGTTGCTTGACCTCGTTCCCTTATAGCTACTGTGGGAAACATATATGTTTTATGTATATGTTTTAAAACATAAATATGTTTGTTTTTGGGAAAACATATATGTTTATGTTTCTCAATATGTTTGCATGTCAAATATGTTTTGTATTTATATGTTTTGAGGCCAATATGTTTCTGGAAACATATACATATTTTTGCTGTAGGAATTCATGATTTCAAGACTTTTGGTTGCTGTTTGACAGTAAACTTTTCCAAAATCTGACTTTCACTTAAACTTATTGAATCTTTGTATGCTATCTAAATTGTTGCAAACCGTTTTAAACAGGTAATTCAGAATCTCAAGTTTGAATTATCGAAAATTAAGGGAAAATATAAGTGAATAAGCGACTTTTACACAAATATGTTTTATGTTTAAAAATATGTGCATATTCAATTTTCAGAAACATATAACTATATGTGTTATTTATATGTTTCATTGGCGAAAAACATATATGTATAGTTATATTAATATGTTTTAAAAATTTCGATATTTTCCCACAGTACTTATAGCTAAGTTGACTTTCTCGCAAAATGCATGTTAAAATGCATTCCGAGCTTAAAAGTAACAGAAATTACAAGTTTTAGTAGTTTATAATGGCCTGGTTGGGCTTCTGCCCGACCAGGGCGAGAAAATTTTGAAAATTTAGCCTTCAAAAACACATTTAGAAGGCACTCCAAGCACAAAATGGACGGTTTTAGTACATAATTCATTAGTTTCTTATATTTTTGACAGACTTTTTCTTCCTACCTCCACCGCAAAGGGGGGTGTACCCCTGGATACGCCACTGTGCTCCTCTGTGTTCAAAGAACCTGAAATGCGACTTCTGCACACCAAGATTGGAATCAAACACCTTCTTTGGTATTAATCTTAGCTCTTAGCATGCTTTGATAATCTTTTTACTAGTGATGTAAAAAATTAATATAATTATAATTGAAATTCGCATAATTGGCCCGTTTTTTAATTTCAATTCAAATTGAAATTCAAAAGTTGGGCCATAATTTAATTGTAATTTAATTGAAATTCGTCTGGAATTATGCAATTATATTTTCAATTATTTCCTGTTATGAATGTAAGGAAATGCGCAAGGATTAGAGGCGCTAATGACTTCAAACAAACACCTATTTAGGTGTTTGTCACCTTTTTATACTGACCTCACTTTGTTTTTTTACTTTATGCTTTGCTTTTTATTTTGTAGTTCATAAAAGTCAAAACAGTGATTTTTGGATGTATGATGTGACACCCCCTTTTTGGCGAACGTATCTAGGATGTTATATTGCTAAAAAATGCTGAAAACCTTTAGATTATGTACTGATATATATTAAATAATGAACTAACTGTGAATTGCCCCCAGAATGTCATTTTATGCGTTTTTTAAAGAGCACCTTTTTAAAATTTTTCTCGCCTGGTTGGGCATCAGGCTAACCAGGTGTCTCTAAGCTTTTACATGGACATTTTTCTAAGTCCTGGGTCACTGTCACTGTCTTTTAACAGCAAAAATAAATTGAATTGAAATTCAAATTCCATAATTTTACATCACTACTTTTTATTCTGCCTAAACATACAGTACATACATGTACCAGGGGGTCTGCCCCCCACGCGACTTAAGCCAGACCCCTCGGATCGGGACCCCCCCCCACCCCCGAGACGATTTTTCCGACCCCTCTGATTATCTGGCAAGTAATTTTTTGAGCATAATTTTTTTAGCTTTTTTACAATTTCAGACACAAAAATTTCCAAAATCGCCTGCAAAACAGCACTTTTTAGCTGTATTTCAGCCCGAATTAGCGATTTTTGGCGATTTTTAGTCAAAAAATTGCGATTTTTTCGATTTTTAAGCGTTTTAGTGCCCAACACCCTCCCAAAATTTGGGCTCAGACCCCCCCCGGCCGGAGCCAGACCTAGACCTATTTCTTTTACAAATTTTAAATAGTAGTCGTAGTTAGTAGTCTCTAAAAGTCGCCAAAAATAATTTGTAGTCTTAGTTAGTAGTCTCAAAATTTCTCGATTTTGAATATGTAGTCGTAGTTAGTAGTCAATTTGTAGTCAGCAACATTTTGAATAAAATTACCAAATTTTTAGTTTTAGGATATAAAAGAAGAATTTGAAAATCTAAAATAGTGAACCAAACAAGGGAGAGGAGGAATAACATCTATTTTTCTACCAGGTGTGATGCCAAAGATGTCTGTTAATTTCTACTACGAAAGTTTTAAATTTAGGATTAGCTTAAAGTACACGGTTTTCTTGTTTACAGCTTCAAAAGATATGTTTCCGTTATTATTCAGCCTATATTATGTTTTGTTTACCAAGAAACAAATAAACGTGCACTTTGCTTTGTTTACAAAAACGATCAGAAATTCAATAAAGATTCCAAAATATAACAAGAGAATTGCTTTTGAATGACAAAAAAAGTTGTCAAAACTAGTGAAAAAGCTTAACTAACAAAAATCCACCGATAAAATGGCACCATTTCTGTTTCTAAATGGCTAATGTGCATGATATGACCAAATAAGTTCCAGAAAATGCTGACCACTAATTCACAAATTCAAAAGGTATTTTGTAGTCAATTTGTAGTCACTAAATCTGAATATGTAGTCGTAGTCAATTTGTTGTCTTGATGACGTCATACAGTCAGGCACTTAACGCCGTTTATGGTACCAACACCATATAAGGTGCCGGTACCATATATGGCACCGGTACCGAGGGTAGTGGTACCATATATGGTACCCCCACGTTCGGGGCCTGTGGTGGCAACATATATGGTACCACCACTCCACTTATTCGAAGAGGTACCATATTTAGTGCCGGTACCATATACTGTATGGTGCCGGCACCTTATATGGTACCCCTACCTTCGAGCACTGTGGTGGTACCATATATGGTGCCGGTACCATATATGGTGCCGGTACCATATATGGTACCCCTACCTTCGAGCACTGTGGTGGTACCATATATGGTGCCGGTACCATATAATAGAGACCTGCGCGGGCCGCCTTTTTGGCGGCCCGGCCCGGCCCGGATTTTCAAATTTCCAGCCCGGCCCGGCCTGGCCCGGCTGACATTTCGTGCCGGGTAGCCCGGCCCGGCCCGGCATCTCAAAATTTTCAGGCCCGGCCCGGCCCGGCCCGGCCCGGCAAATTTAGAATGGCTCAAAAACGCTGAATATCGCTATTTTTAGCAATTGCAAAGTAAAAGCGAATGTTTTATGGTAAGGAAAAACAGTTAAAGAGGCTAAATAACGAAAACGTTTGTTTAATGTTTACGAAAATCCATGTCACTGTTCGAAAGTGAGTTGAAAATCAGAAATGCCGTTTTAGCCCTTATATTTTAGAGTATAAGTTGGTGAAGGTTTGTTCTGTGCAAAACTATATGGAGAATCTGATAAAATATTTCTTAAACTTATTTTAAACAGGACCAGTCCCACTTAAATTGGTCGTCAAAGTCAAATTGTTTGTCGTGAGAGTTTCCTTTCTGTAGCCGTACTTAGCTTTTTACTGAAAGAAACAAAATGACGCCCTAGCGCAAACAGATAAGTGTAATGAAATCGTAATGAAGTATCCATGGCGCCTTTCTTCAGTAAAACACCTGGGCGCTGATTGTATGTATGTACATTGATGAGAATGGTCAAATTTCTTTAATCAAGTAAACACCGGCCCGGCCCGGCCCGGCCGGGCTTGAAAACACAATTTTTGCGGCCCGGCCCGGCCCGGCCGGTGTCGCGTGATATTTCTTCCCCCCAGATTTTCTTCCCCCGGAAAGTTTATATCGATATGGTTCTTCCCCCCGGAAGTTTTGTTCTTTAAAGGCACCGAAATAGATCTTCCCCCTCCGAAATAGAATTTCCCCTTTAGAAACGGTGTTTAACAATTTAATGGCATGCAATTAGCAACAGTACTGATAACACCGGCTATTAATTGCTGGTGCACGGATTTGTTTGTGACCATATTAAGCCACAGGCACTGCTCTTTGTGCCTGTAACAAAATAGGTATAGAAACACTGGTCACTGATTGAGAGGTCGCACTAGTCAGTTTATGGTCATAAACAGTCGGAATCACGCAAACTATGGACCCTAACGCTGCTAAGGTTTTGCGAGAGTATTTGTCTGCCCAGATCTATCCCGACAATTTTGATAAGAATGCGAAACGGAAACTGCGCTCCACTGCTGCCAGTTTCATTTGTCTGGATAACTATTACCGACTGCCATTGACAGCAAAGGAGAGTTGCGAGCTACTATGCTCCCTGTGCAAAAACAGACCAACAACGCCGACTGTGGCTTTTTTGCGATTGCTCACGCCTTCGAACATCTGAACGTCCGGTGCCTAGACGGAGTCAATTTCGATCTCACTCAAATGCGCAACCATTTGGTGGAGTGTTTGACCAACAGAAAGGTTCAAGTATTTCCGAAGCTCAGCTCCCGAAAGCGCGGACGAAAACCGGTGCCAAAGATGATAAAAGTTTGAATCTACAGGTTTGTTTCTATGTTTGTTTGTCTGTAAACTATGGTATGTTTAAATCTTTGACATCTTAGACAGAAGAAATTTTAAAGGAATAAATTGTTTTTCTAGGGGAAGATCTATTCTGAGGGGGGAAGAAATATACCGGTATAGATTTTCCGGGGGGAAGATTCACACTGGGGGAAGATTTATTTCGTGACACCGGGCTAAAAATCCCCGCCGGGCGGCCCGGCCCGTGCAGGTCTCTACCATATATGGTACCCCTACTACCTTGAGGCCAACTTCGCACTTGATTTTCTGTCATTAAACTCAATTTTCTCGTAAACGCAAGCTGATAGGCAAACGTTCCACTAACCAAAATGTAGAGCAATGATAGCTCTACGAAATTCTGCAATAAAATATGCCACTATAGGGGTTGCAAAAGAGTTAGAGCGCCAAAAGTGGCTGAAGAGTATTTTAAGAACCCGAATTTTTAAATGAAAGAAAGGTGAAAAGTTAGGCATGGGCATGGGTGGTGGGTACATGCATTCGATCAGCCGAATCTGTTTTTTTCGTAAGACAATGTAAGAGGCCAACCATAAACTACATGTACAAAGTTCAGAGAAGGGTTGGGAAGTTGGTTGAGCGCCGGAAAAGATCGCAGGGTTGTGAGTTGGAATCGAAAAGAAGACATCTCCAAAAACGTTCAAAATCAAGTGCTAAATTGGCCTCAAGAAGGTAGGGGTACCATATATGGTGCCGGTACCATATATGGTACCGGCACGATATATGGTACCGGCACCTTATATGGTACCGGCACCATATATGGTACCACCACAGTGCTCGAAGGTAGGGGTACCATATATGGTGCCGGTACCATATACAGTAGTGCACAAAAAAAATGTCCTCTCCACTTTTTCGGGTTAACTAAAATAACTGTTTTTCACTCAATTCTCAACGAATTTGAACCAAATTTTCAGGGTAGGTGCCCAATTAGTCCGGCTACTTGTTTTACTGTTTCGGCGCTAAAATTAAATTTTTGGCGGTAAATTTAAACTAAAATACTAAAATCATTTGGTCTAATAAAAACGGCTCTTACTCAAGAAATACAAAAGCTACGCCCGTGAAATCACGGCCGCTTATAGACCCAATATAGTGCAATTTTCTGTGGAAGTTTCAAAATCCTCGCTCAAAGTACGCGCGAGAATCCGATTTTCAAATTTGGCAAAAAATCGGAATTTATCCATTTTCCAAAGCTAACATTTTGAGGTTCACTGAAATCGCCCGTTTTCAGTCAATTCTCTGCCAATCTGAACCAGATTTGCAGAGTACGTGCCCAATGGGTCTGACTAACTCTGCTGGAATTTGGGCGCGAAAATTCAAATTTTGGCGGGAAATTTAAACATTAGTAAGAACAATTTTTGCAGGATACTTTGTAGTTTAAATTTCCCGCCAACATTCGAATTTTCGCGCCGAAATTCTAGCGGAGTTAACCAGACCCATTGGACACCTATTCTGCAAATTTGGTTTAGATTGGCAGAGAATTGACTGAAAACGGGCAATTTTAGTGAACCTCAAAATGTTAGCTTTGGAAATGGATAAATCCCGATTTTCTGCCAACTTTTGAAAATCGGATTCTCGCGCGTACTTTGAGTGAGGGTTTTGAAACTTCTACATAAAACTGCACTATGTTGGGTCTATAAGCGGCCATGATTTCACCAGAACAGCTTTTGTATTTCTTGAGTAAGAGCCGTTTTTATGAGACCATTTTATGATATTCACATATTCGTTTAAATTTCCCGCCAAAATTTGAATTTTCGCGCTCAAATTCTAGCAGAGTTAGCCAGAACCATTGGGCACGTACTCTGCAAATTTGGTTCAAATGGGCAGAGAATTGACTGAAAACGGGCAATTTTAGCGAACCTCAAAATGTTAGCTTTGGAAATGATGATAAATCCCGATTTTTGGCCAACTTTGAAAATCGGATTCTCGCGCGTACTTTGAGCGAGGGTTTTGAAACTTCAACATAAAACTGCACTATATTGGGTCTATAAGCGGCCGTGATTTCACGGGCGTAGCTTTTGTATTTCTTGAGTAAGAGCCGTTTTTATGAGACCATGTGATTTTCGCATTTTCGTTTAAATTTCCCGCCAAAACTTGAAATTTCGCGCCGAAACTGTAACACAAGTAGCCGGGCTAATTGGGCACCTACCCTGAAAATTTGGTTCAAATTCGTTGAGAATTGAGTGAAAAACAGTGATTTTAGTGAACCCGAAAAAGTGGAGAGGACATTTTTTTGTGCACTACTGTATGGTACTGGTACCATATAAGGTGCCGGTAGACCTATTTCCTCAGACAATTTCAATTTGTAGTCTTAGTTTGTAGTCTAAAATTTCGAGAAAATAATTTGTAGTCTTAGTTTGTTGTTGTCAAATTCGGTTTCAAAAAATATGTAGTTTTAGTTTGTAGTCAATTTGTAGTCAGTTTGCCAAATGCCAGAAATTCGATATTAGTGCGATTTTTTGCCAATTGAACAATCAGTCATAGTAATGCTTTTCAAAAATACTAGGTACTGGAAGGAAACCTGTTCTCTATTTAACACCGTCAAAAATCGTCATTTCTAATAACTACATTGTATTTCTGCAAGAAAATTCAAGGCTCAATGGAATTCCAATGCTGAACATTTCGTATTTGACCAAAAATGTGATTTATTGGTTTCTTCTCTGGGGTCGCGGTAGTAGCTGTTGCTTTCTGTGGCAGCCGATCGACAACAACTTTTACCTCCAACAAACAATTAAATAAACAGGAGAACGTAGACACGACCGCTCGCCAGGTAGTCAGACGGAGAGAGTGAAGAATGTTCTAGAGAACAATGGGCGAGCGGGCAACTAATCACACGGCACTACAAATACAGTGTCTGGCGTGTACACGGTTACGGTAGGCTATCGCGGTTGTCTATACAACAAGTGGTGTGTATTTGCTAACTAGCGCAACTACACACGCAACGCCAAACACATCAACCACCTTCTTTCTTCTTGAAGCGGAAGCGTCAGTCAGTAGTGGTGCCAGTCCCCTAGACAGTCTGGCGGTTGACGATTCTGCTGCGGGTGGTGTCGCCGTTCTGGTCGCGGCTGAGCTGATTCTGGCGCGGTGGCCTCAGCTTCATAGACAGTCATAGACAGTCGGTCCCGGCCGGTCAGCAACGCGTTGCAGGTTGCGCCCATTCCACTTCTGCTTGTCCGACAGCAGGTAGTTGTATTTGCCGAGCACCTTCACAACCGTCAGTACTTTGTTGCTCCAGGGACTCAGTCCTTTGGGCGTGTGAGGCCGTTTGGTGCGCACCTTCTGCCCGACAGTGAACGTTGGTCCTGAGCTGGTAGTAGCACGTTGGTTTGACTGCTGTTGTCTCTGCCGCGACTGCATGTCCTCCCTTCCTTCCTCTTTTTGAGCTGTTTTGCGGGGTTGTTGGTAGACTTCCCAGCCCAAACCAGGTCGGCATCCGAAGAACTTCTGCGCAGGGCTGAGTTCCTGGCCCTCTCGAGGTGTAGCGCGGAAGTGTGCTAGCGATCGTTGCAGGCCTTCTTCCCACGGTGGACTAGCGCTGAACGTCTGAATGTGGTGTTTGATGAATCTGTTGAAAACCTCAACGAACGCGTTCTGCTGGGGAGTGTAGACTGGTGTTGTCTCGTGGATGATGTCCCGTTCAGTCAGGAAGTTCCGAAACTCATCGCTGATGAACTGTGGGCCGTTATCAGAGATTAGTTTGGTGGGGTTGCTGAACCTCGCGAAAATCTCCTTGAGCCAGCGAATGATTCTGCCAGAAGTGGTGTCCTTCATGCACAGAATCTCTGGGAACTTGGAGTAGTTGTCCATGAGCACAACGATATTCTTCTGATGAGCAGGGGCGTTATCGAATGGCCCTGTGATGTCAATGGAGAGTTCTTCCCACGGCTCCTTCGGTGTGTACAGATGCTGGCCCTGCAGGTGCAGCTTGGATGCTGACTTGGCCGAGTTGAGACAGTTGCCACAGTTTCTGATGAAACGCTCAGCCTCTGTAGCCATTCCCGGCCACCAGTAGGTCTCTCTAAGCTTCCGTTTGAATGCAACGATGCCTGGATGTCCTTCGTGAGCCATGGATAGCAGATCTGTTCACAGTGAGGTCGGAACCAGAATCTGGCTTTTGTCTCAGACGACATATCCATGCTCCAGTGAGAGGTTGTCATGTAGAGTGTAGAACACTGTTGACTGGAGTTGAGGTGGCAGCTTAGGCTTAGCTGGCCAGCCTGTGGTGCAGAAACGCTTCACTAGTTGCAGCTGAGGGTCCAGGTCCGTAGCCTTAGCGATTTTCTCGATCAAAAATCGCCTCTGAGTAGTACTGCAGACTATAGGCACGTCCAGCACCTTTTGCAGCCTTGACAATGCATCTGCCATGTAGTTTTTGCGTCCTGCCACGAATTCGACTGAGTAGTCAAAAACGTTGAGGTGATGCACCCAATGCTCGAACTTTTGAGAACGCCGTTGGTTGGTCTGTCGATGCAGCAGAGCTTGCTGAGCTTGGTGGTCTGTGCGCAGTGTGAAGTGACTGCCAAGTAGATACTTCTCCCAGTGTTCGCAGAAGAACATGGCAGCGAACGCTTCCCTCTCTGTGGTGTCCCAACGCCATTTGGTGGGGTCCAACGTGTGGTGTCCAAATGCCACTGGGTATTCCTGGCCGCAGTGCATCTGAGACAGCATTCCCCCGATACCATAAGCAGAGGTGTCTGTAGTAACGATGGTGGGTTTCTCTGGGTCGAACATCTTCAGTTTCAGCCCTCCATGGTTGCAGATCAGAGATTTGAGTCAATCGAATGCAGCTTGCTCCTGCTGCTCCCACTTGAATTTCGTGTCTGCTTGGGTGAGCACACGAAGTGGTTCTGAGGCGTCGGTCAGGCAAGGAACGAACTTGCTCAGGTAGTTGATCGCACCCAAAAAACTCTGCATGTCCAGCTTGTTCTGCGGTCATTCCATGTTGCAAATCGAGTCCAACTTGTGTGGATCCGGGCTGACCCATCCATTGGCGATTACATGGCCCAGAAACGAGATGCTGGGTGAGGCGACAGTGCACTTGCTGAGGTTGAGTCGGAGGTTCTTTTCATCCAACTTCTGTAGAACTAGCCATAGAGTGCGGTCGTGGTCCTCATGTTTCTTGCCATAGACAACGATATCGTCTATGTAGGGCTGACATCCAGGAATTCCAGCAAGCGTTTTGTGAACGAGCTTCTGGAAGATGGCTGCGGAATCCTTGAGTCCCATGGGTAGTTTCCGATAAGCATAGTAGCCCCAGGGTGTTGCTGTAGTCGTCAGCAGCTGAGACTCATCATCAAGCTCGATGTTGAAATAGGCCTTTCACAGGTCTATTTTGCTGAACACTGTAGCAGCGGCAAGATGCGTGTACAGCAAATCCTGGATGTTGGGCAGTGGAAACAGGACTGGATCCACGTTCTTGTTGAGTGGAGACAGGTTGGAAGTGATGCGTACCACAGTAGGATCATCTGCTTTTGCCACCACAACCATTCCATGCACGTAGTCTGAGTGCGCGACCTTCTCCCAAATGCCTTGTGCCTCCATCTCCTTGACTGCCTTCTCCGCTAGCTGTCTGATGCGCAGCAGAATGGAGCGAACCGGTTGAGCAGGTGGTACCCTGGCATCAGGTTTCAGTCTGATTTGGTGCTTGAATCCCGGGAAAGTGCTGATGTCTGCGCTGGTGAGCTTAGGAAAGCTGTGTAGCAGTGGCAGCAATCCTGCTTTCTCCCATGTCTTGGTATCCCTAGCAGGTAGCGTAGGGGTAGAGACGTCAGAGATGTCTGCTGGTGGCGCACTGCTGGCGGCGACACCATCATTGGCATCCGCTGGTGAGCTGGACTGAGTGACTGCACAAACGTTGCTGCTGTTCGACTGGATAGTGATGTGCACTGGATCCAAAGCACGCATGGCGTCTATGCCAAGTGTATTGTGGCAGGAATCGCCGAACACATACACTGGCATGTTGACAGTCCGTCCTTGGAAGGAAAGTTGAGCAGGAAATTGTCCCTCAATAGCCACTTCTGACTGATCAAAGTTGAGGATAGGGTCGGCCGTCTGCAGTCTCATCACTCGAAAGTACTTTTGGAACTCATCACAAGTGATGCCAGTGATGACGGAGCCTGTGTCGACCATCAGGCGCAGTGGTATGGCAGGAGCATCGTCGGTAGAGGCGATGTGGACCTCACAATAAGGTGGTTGAGTGTGTATGGCATTCACACTCTTCCGGCTCTTTTTGTGATTGCTGCGCATCTAGTGAGTGAGACTGTTGTTTGGCGGTAGGGCGCGAAGTGGAGCACGGGTTGCTCCTACACACTCGCTGGAAGTGTCCCTGTTTGCCGCAGTTGCTGCAGGTTTGGCCTCTGGCGCGGCATCTGGAATCCTTGCTGTCCGCGTGTGATGGATCTCCACAATGCCGGCAGGCTCTCTTGCTGGTTGTCTGATGGTTGGCTGAGGTACTGGGGCATACCGGCGTAGGTTGGGGTCCTGTGTGCTGCGCAGAGCTAGGTCCCTTGCCCCGGCTGTACCTGTGGTGTGAGGCAGCGCTGATCTGCGATGACCCGGGCGCCATCTTAGCAGAATCCTTTTTGGTGCTCTCATCTGCCAACGCGAGTTGTGTGAATTTAGTCAAATTCACCTCCTCCTGGGCAAGTAGTTTCTCCTGTGTCTCACAACTGTGTAGTCCACGCACCATCTGGATCGCAAGTAGGTAGTCGATCAGAGTCCGCTCCTCAATGCGTCTAGTTCCCTGGTTGACAGGAAACGAACACTGCTGGATGAGAGTCCTGAGTACACGGAGGTAATCAGTTACCAACTCTGTAGATCCTTGGGAGTGCTGCATAAAGTCGAAGAGTGCCCTCACTGGATTGACTGGCCTGTAGAACGTCTCCCTGGCAGCTGCCAGGAATTCCTCAAAGCTGGCGTCTGGGTCGGCATTGAAAACCGGGTGGCTGGTGAATTGGGGTAGCGCGGCGGTCCCCAAAAACGAAAGAAGAAAGTCGTTCCTTTCCTTATCCATCAGTGTCGCCGTGTTGTCCCTGGTGGCGTCCAGTCTGGTTAGGAATGCCGAAAATAGTCGCTCCCAGAGCGGCCATCGAAGAGGAGGCTGGTCGTCCATTGTTTGCCAGTAGGTTTGCGGTGCTGGGATGTGCAGTCGCTTAGTAGACATCGCGGTCGGCGGTAGACGATTGCTGATCGTTTGACACGTAGACGACCTCCCCGCAAGTCAGGTTCTCGATTTCTGACAAGCGACAGTCAGACTCGGTTCGTTTGACACGTAGACGACTATTTCGCAAGTCAGGTTTGCGATATCTGACAGCAATAGTTGCAGGTACAGACTCCTTTGTCAGGAACGAAGACGTTAGCATAGGAAACACTAACCGTTGAGCCGTAGTCAAGCTGACTGTAGCTACCACCAGGCAGGTAGTAGGTGTAGAAGACGTTGTCCTTGCGAAATCGCGAAATCATCCTTTTTCGTCCTTCCTGCGCGATTGCCGAATCTCACCATTGATCGCCAGTTGATTTGTTGGTTTCTTCTCTGGGGTCGCGGTAGTAGCTGTTGTTTTCTGTGGCAGCCGATCAACAACAACTTTTACCTCCAACAAACAATTAAATAAACAGGAGAACGTAGACATGACCGCTCGCCAGGTAGTCAGGGTTGTGAGTTGGAATCGAAAAGAAAACATCTCCAAAAACGTTCAAAATCAAGTGCTAAATTGGCCTCAAGAAGGTAGGGGTACCATATATGGTACTGGCACGATATATGATACCAGCACCTTATACAGTCAGGGAAATAACAACATATATGGTATCAGTACACATATATGGAAACGGTACCATATATGGTACCGGTGCACCTTCAAGTGGTACCATATATGGTACCGCTTCCTTATATGGTACTGGTACCATATATGGTACCGGTACCATATATGGTACCCCTTCGATCGAGGCCTCAGGTGGTACCATATATGGTACAGGTACCATATATGGAAACGGTACCATATATGGAACCGGTACCATATATGGTAACAGGTACCATATATGGTACCCCTTCGATCAAATCATAAGGGGTACCATATATGGTACCGGTACCATATATGGTACCCTTTCGATCGAGGCCTCAGGTGGTACCATAAATGGTACCGGTACCATATATGGTACCGGTTCCATCTAGGCCTCACGTTGTACCAAATATTGTACAGGTACAATATATGGAAACGGTACCTTAAATGGAAACGGTACCATATATGGAAACGGTACCATATATGGTACCCTTTCGATCGAGGCCTCAGGTGGTACCATACATGGTACCGGTACCATATATGGAAACGGTACCATATATCGTCGCCACTATGGTAAAACGAGCCAAGTAACAAAATGGAAAAAATGGAGTTAAGTGCGAAAAACTATAGCTAAAGCACCTAAAAACGTTTTGGCAAAGGAACGAAGTCGAAATTCGCTCTATGTCAGGAGATACAGCCATGTAATCAGAGGCATGTGCATGGACATCACCTGATGATCCTGGTAAAATGAGCCAAGTGCTTTGTGCTTTTCCTGTTAGCTGACTTAATTTAACACAAGTGACACATGCATAATAGTTTGCACACCAAGTATGTACTTGTATTTTAGGTAAAAAATGTTTAAACTGATATTGAAGCTAATTCACGAAAATGTAACAAATATTTAAAAGGCGATTTTCTCGATTTCGACTTTCTGTTACTTGGCTCGTTTTACCATAGTGGCGACGATATGGTACCCTTTCGATCGAGGCCTCAGGCATACATGCAACAGGGGGGTCTGGGGGGGCGGCCCCCCACCCGACTTAGGCCAGACCCCCCGGATAGGGACCCCCCTCGAGACCGAGACGATTTTTCCGACCCCCCTCCGATTTTTCTGGCAAGTAATTTTTGAGCAAATTTTTGCGTTTTTTTGCAATTTCAGACACAGAAATTACCAAAATCGCCGGTAAAACAGCACTTTTTAGCTGTATTTCAGCCCAAATTAGCGATTTTTGGCCCAAAAATCAGGCCCTCCCATGACAGGACCGAATGTTATGAGGTTTCGTGCTGGGACTCTAACCGGGAACACTTGTCATCGGTAAGAAGTGCGCCAAATTCAAATCACTCAAGTACTGGCACCTTCTACTGAACCTAAATCGTCTTCAGCCTCCAGGCCACCTCTGCCATTCGCTGCCTTCCAGATCGTACCAGAACCACTTCGATCATCCGGCCCGCCACTCACGATTCGCATCTCACCGATCTTCGCCGAAGTACTATCCCGGGAATCGACCGATTCGGAAGTGGAAGAAGGTGAAGCTGCCGATTTTCCTTCATCTTACCATTGTTTTAAGTCTTCTAGCTTCCATACTGTTTCGATATGCTCTCTCCTTCCAGACACACCACTTCCATCCACTTCAAATCGCCCCGCCGAAGTACTATCCTGAGAATCGGCCGATTCGGAGTGGAAGAAGGTGAAGCTGTGATTTTCCTTCAGGTTTCCACGATTCCCATGCTTCTAGCTTCTGAACCTCTTCGACATGCTCTCTCCTTCCAGACACACCACTTCGATTCACTTCAAATCGTCCCGCCGAAGTACTATCCCGAGAATCGGCCGATTCGGAGTGGGAGAAGGTGAAGCTGTGATTTTCCTTCAGCTTTCCACGATTCCCATGCTTCTAGCTTCTCAACTTCTTCGACATGCTCTCTCCTTCCAGGCACACCACTTCGATTCACTTCAAATCGTCCCGCCGAAGTACTATCCCGAGAATGGGCCGATTCGGAGTGGGAGAAGGTGAAGCTGTGATTTTCCTTCAGCTTTCCACGATTCCCATGCTTCTAGCTTCTCAACTTCTTCGACATGCTCTGTCCTTCCAGGCACACCACTTCGATCCACCTCAAATCGTCCCGCCGAAGTACTATCCCGAGAATGGGCCGATTCAGAGTGGGAGAAGGTGAAGCTGTGATTTTCCTTCAGCTTTCCACGATTCCCATGCTTCTAGCTTCTCAACTTCTTCGACATGCTCTGTCCTTCCAGGCACACCACTTCGATCCACCTCAAATCGTCCCGCCGAAGTACTATCCCGAGAATCGGCCGATTCAGAGTGGGAGAAGGTGAAGCTGTGATTTTCCTTCAGCTTTCCACGATTCCCATGCTTCTAGCTTCTCAACTTCTTCGACATGCTCTGTCCTTCCAGGCACACCACTTCGATCCACCTCAAATCGTCCCGCCGAAGTACTATCCCGAGAATCGGCCGATTCAGAGTGGGAGAAGGTGAAGCTGTGATTTTCCTTCAGCTTTCCACGATTCCCACTCTTCTAGCTTCTGTACTTCTTCAACATGCTCTCCTCCTTGCAGCCACACCACTTCGATCCACTTCAAATCGTAATAACGCCTATGTTAGCAAGCAGTGTCACAAAGTTAACAAATTTGCATCAAATATGCTTACTACAGCATCCAATCCAATCGGGACCATCATATTCAGACTTAGCTAAGCGAGAGCTTTTGATTGAGTACCTACATACCTATGTTACGATGCAGCGTTAAAAAGTTCGAAAATTTGCGTAAAAAATTTGCATATTCAAAATGTCAATTTTCGAACTCTTTAACGCTGCATCGTAACACAGGCATGTAGGTACTCAATCGAAAGCTCTCGCTTAGCTAAGTCTGAATATGATGGTCCCGATTGGATCGGATACTGTAGTAAGCATATTTGAGGCAAATTTTCTAACTTTTTAACGCTGCCTCCTAACATAGGTGTTTTTGTACTTAAACGAAAGCTCTCCTTTAGCCAAGACTGATAATGATGGTCTCGACAGGATTGAGTACAGTAGTATGCATATTTTGTGCAAATAACACCTATGTGTTGAAAAGTTACAAAATTTGCACAAAATATGCATACTACTGTACTCAATCCTGTCGAGACCATCATTATCAGTCTTGGCTAAAGGAGAGCTTTCGTTTACGTACAAAAACACCTATGTTAGGAGGCAGCGTTAAAAAGTTAGAAAATTTGCCTCAAATATGCTTACTACAATATCCGATCCAATCGGGACCATCCTAGTCAGACTTAGCTTAGCGAGAGCGTTCGATTGAGTACCTACATCCCTTTTTTACTATGCTTCTTTAAAGCGTTCGAAAATTGACATTTTTAATATGCTAATTTTTTACGCAAATTTTCGAACTTTTTACCGCTGCATCGTAAATTAGGTATGTAGGTACTCAATCCTCTCCTTCTTCTATTGATGTCCCTTGGATTGGATGCTGTAGTAAGCATATTTGATGCAAATTTGTTAACTTTGTGACACTGCTTGCTAACATAGGCGTTATTACTAGAGTGCGAACAATACCTAAAAAACCCAATACCCCAATACCCAATACCCAATACCAATACCTGAGACCCCCAATACCCAATACCCAATACCCAATACTTGCGTAGCTGGACCAAAAAAATCATTTCAGTGGACAGGTGCATTCTAGTCGTGTACACAAGATTTTTGGCACTGCAATTAAAATTTTAGGCTGGTTGGGGGGCCGCTGCCCAAGCAGGGCGAGAAAATTTTGAGAAATTAGCCTTTCAGAAAGCATTTAGAACCCGTTTTAGGCGTAAAATTAGCAGAAATTGACGGTTTTGGTACTTAATACTTTGTAATTCAGTCCTGTTTCTTACTTCCGGCGATTTTTTTCCTAGCTCGGCCGGAAATTGTGTGCACCACCGCAATAGCCATGGGTGCGGTACTGGTACATTATGGTGACATTAGAAATGTCACCATTTTTATTTTAGATAAGAACAGAGAAATGAATTAGCGCTTAGAAAAGCGTACACTTTAGGAAATTCTACTAACGTTTAGTTGATAGACCGTCCATAAACGACGACATTCCAGAGGGATAGGGGGGTCGGCCGAAATGCAACGATAAACGACACACCAAGAGGGGGTGGGGTTGGTAAAAAACGACGTCGCTTTTTTGGAATTTTTGGAAACTTTGATTGTATTATTTTCAATTTAAGTACATTCTGTCAGAGGTTTCTACAATGCAGAGAAGCTTCCCAGAGTGGTTGTAGGAATTTGTTCTATGGATTGGACAGTATGCTAACAAGATAACATGACAGTTCTGTACTGTATGTACTGCACTTTTATCAGGGGGAGGTAAACCAAAAACGAGGTTATCTTAGGGGGAAGGGTCCCCTTGAAACGACGCAAGGCGATTTTGGGGGGAGGGGGCTCCGAAAAATCGGGATTTTTGAACGACATCGTTTATGGACGGCTCCTTAACGCGAATCCAGCTTACTAAACCGAATCATCGATCAACTTTTTCGATTTTTTCAGATCAATTTTTCAGGTCAACATCAATCTTTCTCTATTTTTAATTGTCCTATTTAGTATTGGGTATTGGGGGGTAAAAACCCCAATACCCAATACCCAATACCTGGAAAACACCCCAATACACCCAATACCCAATACCCAATACCCAATACCAGTTCGCACTCTAGTTATTACGATTTGAAGTGGATCGAAGTGGTGTGGCTGCAAGGAGGAGAGCATGTTGAAGAAGTACAGAAGCTAGAAGAGTGGGAATCGTGGAAAACTGAAGGAAAATCACAGCTTCACCTTCTCCCACTCTGAATCGGCCGATTCTCGGGATAGTACTTCGGCGGGACGATTTGAGGTGGATCGAAGTGGTGTGCCTGGAAGGACAGAGCATGTCGAAGAAGTTGAGAAGCTAGAAGCATGGGAATACTGTTGGCAAGTCCGACTTGAACCTGGACTTATTAATAGGTTTTTAACCTGAAATCTGTGGACTTGAACCTGAACCTGAACCTATTTTATTTCAGCTGGACTTGAACCTGTTTCGTTTTACTGGACTCACTCAATAGGTTCAAAATTTGAGTGAAAATTTAGGCAAAATTTGTCAAATTTTCGGTTGGATTACAGAATATTTTCATGATTTCTTGTTTTTTACACCGATTTTTCAAACTGAATATGCGAGAAAACGAAACTACTGCCCCATAAAATGTGGTTTTCGTCTTTCATTACTAGTAGACAGGCTTAAATAGCTCAGAAAAAGTTGCGATCAGTGCAAAATTTCAACAATTCTTGAAATTATCAGTGGACTTGAACCTGAACCTATTGTCCAGGTTTTTTAGATGGTGGACTTGAACCTGGACTTGAACCTGAAATTTCGATGTTGGACTTGACTTGAACCTGAACTTATTTTTTTAACCCCGGACTTTCCAACACTACATGGGAATCGTGGAAAGCTGAAGGAAAATCACAGCTTCACCTTCTCCCACTCCGAATCGGCCCATTCTCGGGATAGTACTTCGGCGGGACGATTTGAGGTGGATCGAAGTGGTGTGCCTGGAAGGACAGAGCATGTCGAAGAAGTTGAGAAGCTAGAAGCATGGGAATCGTGGAAAGCTGAAGGAAAATCACAGCTTCACCTTCTCCCACTCTGAATCGGCCCATTCTCAGGATAGTACTTCGGCGGGACGATTTGAGGTGGATCGAAGTGGTGTGCCTGGAAGGACAGAGCATGTCGAAGAAGTTGAGAAGCTAGAAGCATGGGAATCGTGGAAAGCTGAAGGAAAATCACAGCTTCACCTTCTCCCACTCCGAATCGGCCCATTCTCGGGATAGTACTTCGGCGGGACGATTTGAAGTGAATCGAAGTGGTGTGCCTGGAAGGAGAGAGCATGTCGAAGAAGTTGAGAAGCTAGAAGCATGGGAATCGTGGAAAGCTGAAGGAAAATCACAGCTTCACCTTCTCCCACTCCGAATCGGCCGATTCTCGGGATAGTACTTCGGCGGGACGATTTGAAGTGAATCGAAGTGGTGTGTCTGGAAGGAGAGAGCATGTCGAAGAGGTTCAGAAGCTAGAAGCATGGGAATCGTGGAAACCTGAAGGAAAATCACAGCTTCACCTTCTTCCACTCCGAATCGGCCGATTCTCAGGATAGTACTTCGGCGGGGCGATTTGAAGTGGATGGAAGTGGTGTGTCTGGAAGGAGAGAGCATATCGAAACAGTATGGAAGCTAGAAGACTTAAAACAATGGTAAGATGAAGGAAAATCGGCAGCTTCACCTTCTTCCACTTCCGAATCGGTCGATTCCCGGGATAGTACTTCGGCGAAGATCGGTGAGATGCGAATCGTGAGTGGCGGGCCGGATGATCGAAGTGGTTCTGGTACGATCTGGAAGGCAGCGAATGGCAGAGGTGGCCTGGAGGCTGAAGACGATTTAGGTTCAGTAGAAGGTGCCAGTACTTGAGTGATTTGAATTTGGCGCACTTCTTACCGATGACAAGTGTTCCCGGTTAGAGTCCCAGCACGAAACCTCATAACATTCGGTCCTGTCATGGGAGGGCCTGATTTTTGGGCCAAAAATCGCTAATTTGGGCTGAAATACAGCTAAAAAGTGCTGTTTTACCGGCGATTTTGGTAATTTCTGTGTCTGAAATTGCAAAAAAACGCAAAAATTTGCTCAAAAATTACTTGCCAGAAAAATCGGAGGGGGGTCGGAAAAATCGTCTCGGTCTCGAGGGGGGTCCCTATCCGGGGGGTCTGGCCTAAGTCGGGTGGGGGGCAGACCCCCCAGACCCCCCTGTTGCATGTATGCCTGAGGCCTCGATCGAAAGGGTACCATATATGGTACCGTTTCCATATATGGTACCGGTACCATGTATGGTACCACCTGAGGCCTCGATCGAAAGGGTACCATATATGGTACCGTTTCCATATATGGTACCGTTTCCATATATGGTACCGTTTCCATATATGGTACCGGTACCATATATGGTACCACCTGAGGCCTCGATCGAAAGGGTACCATATATGGTACCGGTACCATATATGGTACCGTTTCCATATATGGTACCGTTTCCATATATGGTACCGGTACCATATATGGTACCACCTGAGGCCTCAATCGAAAGGGTACCATATATGGTACCGGTACCATATATGGTACCCCTTATGATTTGATCGAAGGGGTACCATATATGGTACCTGTTGCCATATATGGTTCCGTTTCCATGTATGGTACCGTTTCCATATTTGGTTCCGGGTCCATATATGGTACCCGCTGCGGCCTCGTTCGAAGGGGTAGCATATATGGTACCGGTACCATATATGGTACCAGTACCATATAAGGAAGCGGTACCATATATGGTACCACTTGAAGGTGCACCGGTACCATATATGGTACCGTTTCCATATATGTGTACTGATACCATATATGTTGTTATTTCCCTGACTGTTATATGGTACCGGCACCATATATGGTACCACCACAGTGCTCGAAGGTAGGGGTACCATATATGGTGCCGGTACCATACATGGTACTGTTACCATATAAGGTGCCACTGCTGGCACCATATATGGTACCGGTACCATATATGGTACCACCACAGTCCCTGAGCGTGGTGGTACCATATATGGTACCGGCACTAAATATGGTACCTCTTCGAATAAGTGGAGTGGTGGTGCCATATATGGTACCGGTACCATATATGGTACCAGCACCATATATGGTTAATATATGGTGCCGGTACCATATATGGTGCCACCACAGGCCCCGAACGTGGTGGTACCATATATGGTAACACTACCCTCGGTACCGGTACCATATATGGCACCGGCACCTTACATATATGGTGTCGGTGCCATAAACGGCGTTAAGTGCCTGACTGTCATAAAACTCCAAAAATTAGTAGTTAGTGGCTAGTAGTTAGTAGTCACTACAAAATAGGTCTAGCCAGACCCCCCAAACACAGAAAATTTTTAGGTGATGTGTAACAAAAGGTTAAGTTTGCGACTGAGTTAAATGTGTATGTACGTAGGTAGAGCTTAAACTCAAGCCACCCACATACAGGGGGACGCAAATCGCGCTAATTTGTTTAATTAGCAGCATGGCTGTGAGGAGCTGTCCCAAAATCAACATGACAGCTTGGTCTCCAGGTTCAGCTAGTTTGTGTAGTAGCAACCGACGGCAGTCGGTCGGGATGGGAGGCTCTAAGCCTCTTCTTCTACTCCTAAAGCTCTCACTGGTGGCACTCACCGTTCTCATAGGTAAGTGAGTGGCAGATCAATTTTACCAAACTCATCAGACCGTTTCAGCAGAAGGACAGCTGTTTCATCAATACGTACCCTGGTACTTCGAGAGCAGTGCGTGGGATGTGAGAGCCCAGGATGGGGCGGTGATCGCTCACCGAAAACACACTGGCGGTTCTCTCGAGTGCGCAGTTTTCTGCAGACTCAGCGAAACCTGTCAGAGCATCAGCTTCAACAAAGAACTCGATGACTGCATCCTGCAGTGTGTCAACAGCGACCATCCTGACTTTCGGCCCGTGGCTGCCCCGGGCTATGTGGTTCACAACCAGTACCCGGTGCGTGCCACGGCCGCGTGTCCTGGCTCTGACCAAGGTACTCTACTAAATTGATTGTGCTCAACAGAACCGTTCACATACTGTACGCATATACACTTTTGCCTAGCAGCGCTTTTGAATATGGGAAATCATGGTAACATGTATTTAATTGTCATTGCCAATCGAAATCAGGCAGCCATCAGGCAGACATGTAAAGTGGGGGGTCGGCGGAATCGCCCGCCATGGTGTGCGTTGGACATCCCTATGACCCCAAAGTAAAACCCTAAAACAGTTCCGTCCAACTGCCTCTGGGTAGCCAGCAATGGGCATCGGCGGTTCTCTCTGATCCGGCCATTTTCCATAGTAAAACTCGAAAACACACCAAACAAAAATGCATGTTTCTCCGGGGGGCTACCTCGCTCAGGCGCGTGCTATGCAGCGTTCGAAAGTCCACATCATGAGCTTTCAGAATCTGTAATAAAATTTGTGGCGATTTTTGATATTTCAAAAATAATCCATCCCGAAATATGGACTGATCACGATTTCGTCAGATTTCACGGAAATGAGAGTTTTTCAGGGGGGCTACCTTGCTCAGACACATGCTATGCAGCGTTTGAAAGCCCACATCATGAGCTTTCAGAATCTGTAATAAAATTTGTGGCGATTTTTGATATTTCAAAAATCATCGATCCCGAAACATCGATTGATCACGATTTGGCAGTTTTCACTGAAATTATAGTTTCTCTGGGGGGCTACCTCACTCAGACGCGTGCTATGCAGCGTTGGAAAGCCCACATCATGAGCTTTCAGAATCTGTAATAAAATTTGTGGCGATTTTTGTTATTTCAAAAATAATTGATCCCGAAATATCGATTGATCACGATTTTGTCAGTTTTCACTGAAATGATAGTTTCTCTGGGGGGCTACCTCGCTCAGACACGTGCTATGCAGCGTTGGAAAGCCCACATCATGAGCTTTCAGAATCTGTAATAAAATTTGTGGCGATTTTTGTTATTTAAAAAATAATCGATCCCGAAATAACGACTGATCACGATTTCGTCAGTTTTTATGGAAATGAGAGTTTCTCTGGGGGGCTACCGCGCTCAGACATGTGCTATGCAGCGTTTGAAAGCCCACATCATGGGCTTTCAGAATCTGTAATAAAATTTATGGCGATTTTTGTTCTTTCAAAAATAATCGATCCCGAAGTATTGATTGATCACGATTTATCAGTTTTCAGCATCTGACTAAAGTAGCTAAAAAAGAAAATGGGATGACCAAATTGAGGTTTTCTGGTAGGCCAAATTCATTGGCGATGCCCATTTACAGCTAGGATCACGATACTTGATCGTTTATCGATTTTTTTGCTGTGCAGATGACCCAACTACACAGGCTATGATGTTAGTGGTTTTTGGGCATGCCGATTTCAACCACGATGCTGGTTTAGAGCTATCGTCGAGTTTTAATTCAATAATCGATTTCGATTGATTATCGATTTTTGTTGTGCAACTAAACAGGCCACAAACCTAGGATGTTAGTGGTTTTCAGGCACGCCGATTTCAACATATAAACATCTCTAAACCAACATCGTGGTTGAAATCGGCATGCCCAAAAAACCACTAACATCAGTGTAGATGGGTCATCTGCACAGCAAAAAATCGATAATCGATCAAGTATCGTGATCATAGCTGTAAATGGGCGTCGCCAATGAATTTGGCGTACCAGAAAACCTCAATTTGGTCATCCCATTTTCTTTTTTAGCTACTTTAGTCAGATGCTGTAAACTGATAAAACCGTGATCAATCGATACTTCGGGATCGATTATTTTTGAAATAACAAAAATCGCCACAAATTTTATTACAGATTCTGAAAGCTCATGATGTGGGCTTTTAAACGCAGCATAGCACATGTCTGAGCGAGCTAGCCACCCAGAGAAACTCTCATTTGCGTGATATCGTGATCAGTCGATATTTCGGGATCGATTATTTTTGAAATAACAAAAATCGCCACAAATTTTATTACAGATTCTGAAAGCTCATGATGTGGGCTTTCAAACTCTGCATAGCACATGTCTGAGCAAGGTAGCCCCCCAGAGAAACTCTCATTTCCGTAAAAACTGAAGAAATCGTGATCAGTCGATATTTCTGGATCAATTATTTTTGAAACAACAAAAATCGCCACAAATTTTATTACAGATTCTGAAAGCTCATAATGTGGGCTTTCAAACGCTGCATAGCACATCTCTGAGCGAGGTAGCCCCCCAGAGAAACTCTCATTTCTGTAAAAACTGACGAAATCGTTATCAGTCGATACTTCGGGATCGATTATTTTTGAAATAACAAAAATCGCCACAAATTTTATTACGGATTCTGAAAGCTCATGATGTGGGCTTTCAAACGCAGCATAGCACATGTTAGAGCGAGGTAGCCCCCCAGAGAAACTCTCATTTCCGTAAAAACTGACGAAATCGATCAGTCGATATTTCGGGATCGATTATTTTTGAAATATCAAAAATCGCCACAAATTTTATTACAGATTCTGAAAGCTCATGATGTGGGCTTTCAAACGCTGCATAGCACATGTCTGAGCGAGGTAGCCCCCCAGAGAAACTCTCATTTCCGTAAAAACTGGCGAAACCGTGATCAGTCCATATTTCGGGATGGATTATTTTTGAAATAACAAAAATCGCCACAAATTTTATTACAGATTCTGAAAGCTCATGATGTGAACTTTCGAATGCTGCATAGCACGTGTCTGGCCGAGGTAGCCCCCCAGAGAAACATTCATTTTTGTTTGGTGTGTTTTCGAGTTTTACTATGGAAAATGGTGGGATCGGAGAGAACCATGGATGCCCATTTCTGGCTACCCAGAGGGAGTTGGGCGGAACTGGTTTAGGGTTTTACTTTGGGGTCATAGGGATGTCCAACGCACACAATGCCGGCCGATTCCGCCGACCCCCCACTTTACATGTCTGCCCGATCTCGGTTGGCAATGACAATTAAACCGATGATATTGCTAGAGCCTTGTCTGGCTGCAAACGTCGATCAACGCTGCCCACAACAACTCATGACCAATTAATTAGGGGGAGCAAAATATGTCACTTCAAATTGAACAACTCTTCACTTCTCGAGAAATTACTCATTAGCGAAGCGAACAGTCATTAAGTGATGTGGTGGGTCGATTTGAAATGACAGTTTGTGCTCCCTAATTAATTAGAGCTCCAATGGGTTAGAAATCTTTGACAGAATGTACATAAATCGAAAATAATACATTTAATAAAGTGACACCGTTTTTTGCTAACCCCTCCCCCTCCTGGTGTGTCATCTATCATTGCATTTCAGCCGAACAAAGTATAATTGAATATAATTCTATACTGTAAAGGGTTCATCCTTGCAATGTCTGCTTCAGCATCAACATCTTCAACTTTGACATCTTCAACTTTGACATCTTCAACTTCAACATCTACACAGACGGAAGTAGAGCTACACTGCTTAATTGGCGTTGTGTGTAAAAGTTGATTAGGTGCGTTCATAGGGTGGTCGGCACCCATCCACCAGGCCTATCTCATGATGAACCTTTAACATAGTTAAATTATCCTATCAACTGAACGGTTTTGTCCAGTGTGCCCTGGTTCGCTCACAACGCCCCCAGAAGTTCACAGTCAGCAAATCTAAAAAATCGATCGATTTTTTATATGCGCCCGTGGACCAATTTCTGGTGTCACTGTAATGGTCTGATGGGGCAAAACGGTTCGGAGCTGATACATTAACTATACTCAAGCCTATGAATATATTATTCGCCAGCCTGTCCCACTTCTACACGCAACGCCAATTAACTCAAAACACTACTTTGACTGGCATTCTTTCAGCAAGTATACTGATAATCGGAGGCTTCACTGAAACAGACATGGAACTGTTCAACATTGCCACTCTGTCAAGCAGCACGGTCACTGGCCTGACGCTGCCAACCAAACGAAGTTACATTGCAGTGATCAGGTTCAGTAATGGGAAAGTGGCTGTCGTGGGCGGTGGTAAGGGACCGATTAGCACAACTACATCAGATGTTGATCTGATTGACTTGCAGCAGAAGAGTATAAGCAGTGGCCCACCAGCGCCGGTGGCAGTGTTGAACCAACCTACTTGGGCTGTGGTTGGTGACTGTCTTTACATAGTCACCTTTTGTAAGGATGGTTCTCAGGTCCCTGAAAACCAGTTTTGGACGTTCTGTCTAGAGGGAGGTGACCTAAAGTGGTCAAGCTCTCTCAGCTCTATCCCGAGAGCCGGTTTGTTTAGTAGAATGGTTGCACTTGATGGGTACCTCTATGTAACAGGAGGGGAGAACCATTATTATCAAGCTTATCCAGACACCTACCAGTATGACATCAACCGTGATGTCTGGCAGAGAAAAGCCAATATGAGCAGTTCGCGTATGAAGCATGGCATAACTGCACTCGATGGTAAAGTGTACGTCTGTGGCGGGTTTCAATTAGCTCTTTGCGGTCCGGCATAACTTTTACAGAGTTATAGGCCATAACTATGACATATAACTTATAGGCATAAGTTATGGTTATGGCCATAGTTATAGGGGGCCATAACTTATATTTGACACTTTTCTGTCCAACCCATAATATGGTTGCCAAATTCTGAAGAGTATATATACTTGAAAAACTGTGAGAGATACGACCCGGTCAGTGACACATGGAGTCTGATAGCCAACATGACGCACAGCAGATATGGCTTTGACCTAGTGGCCGACAAAGGAAAGATTTATGCTATTGGCGGAAGTTCCCCTACTGGCCATAACATAGAGGTGTATGACGTGGCAACCGATACCTGGGCTGACCTGGGAGATCTGTTGAGCGCTCACAGAATTTTTTATGGCTCCCTGCTCGTCTGAACAGAACAACGCTTTTCTTTCACTTCTGCAGGGTGTCTCAAGTAAAGCCACAACAATTGTTGCATGGCTTAATTGAATAGGTCTAGACACCACTGAATTTCTCAACTTATGGGGTGTATTTTTATCGCGCTTTTTTATTTTTATATCTTGTGGGGTTGTCAGCCTTCAGGCGAGTGGGTTAAGGGCAGCTTGTGGAGTTTGAGGGAAGGATATTTCTTTTTCCGCTTTTGTCGTTCACTGTGGTGTTGACTTTGAAATAAATTTAGAAAACAGTTGACTGACATAGAAAAACAGGTTCATATTCGGTGGAGAACAACAGCCCGAAAGTCAAACATGCTTCACAGGGAAATCTACTTACATTCTTGCACAATGCTCGAATTAGATTCCAAATTATGAAGAACAAAACCGGCTGACGAAAGCCTTCCGATTGCTTTTTCCTGTCTGAGAAACGTTCTGTGTAGCATGGAATAATGGAATAATAGAACAAATATGATTTTTGTGCCTATAAGTATGCACAGATTACAGCTCGATAGCTACTTGCAATGTGGCAAAAGACAAAGTTTTACAATTGAATTAAATGACAAAAGTTGCGCATAAATGCACAATAATAATGAAAACAGCCTAATTCATCACTCAATCAGCTCGGCAAAGATGCTGCGTCTTGAGCTCTCACATCCCATGCATGGGTGTCGAAGTGCCAATTCGCGTACTGCAAGAACATCTGACCACGCGCTGAAACAGTATAAAACCTGTTGGAAAGTTGACCACACGCACTGACTGACCTATTAGAATGGTCATGGCCAATATGGTCAGCTTGAGGAGGAGACCGACGAGTTTTGAGCGCTCCATACCAACCAACTGCGGTGGTTGCTACAACACAGACTAGCTGAACCTGGAGAGCAAGTTGTCATTTTGATTTAGGGACCGCTCTTCACTGCTATGCTGCTAATTAGACAAATTAGCTGCACTTCAACCAATCTGTGTCGGTGGATGTGACAGAGGTAGGACTGGACCTGGCAGGGGTGGCCCGAATTTCTAGCAACTGGTAAAAGATTGAGAGTATTTCAGTATGGTTATTGGCAATTTTAGTACAGTTCAACTGTGTTGAAGAGCTGTCATGCAATGTTTTAGACTTTTAGTAAATGAATGGTTTTCCCTGTTTTTTCTTCTTAAAATATAGTGGAATAACTGTTAAAAATAAAAAAAGTTTGATTATAAATAGCCATGAGAACTCAAGAATTGTACCAAATTGGGGTCGGTTCGATCGTTTTCTTCACTAAAAAAATAGACTAGTCAGGGTAAAAAATTCCAACCCAAGCGCATCCAAAGAAAGTGAATGTATTTGCACTTCAGCTCACCTCTGGTCTCTGTGGCACGAAGGATGAGACCTCTTTCAGAGCAGAGTTATCGAAAGCCTACTACTTTTGGCCGTTTGAGTCAGTCACTGCGAGCGGTTACAACAACAGAGCGGGTCCGGGGCTGTCATGCCGATTTCTCGACTGATCTTCAAGCCGACTACAAGCCTTGCCCATCTAACAAATTAGCTGCATTGGACAAAGCTGAAAGCCCGACTGGTGGCAGAGCTGAATATACATAACGTATGTATGTACATACATTGTATGTGAAGAAAATATTTTAGACACAGGTCTTGAAAATTTGAAAAGACACAGGTGCAATGGGCCGATCCGATCCGATGTGGCGGGGCAGCCCTACGATCAGACCTGCACGGTCAATTTCGTGACCCCTGATATCGTCATCTCGGACGCTCTGCCCTTCTTTCACTGCCAAGCCACTCCTAGCCATGCTGTTGGGAATCAGAGTGCTTAGCGTGGTGATGTCATGGTGCTGTCAGCTCCAAAATGTTGCAGTCAAAAGGGAAATCCGGTACGTAACTTTATTTCTCATTTTTCATCTTAGGCGGAAACACTGTAATCGACTGAAATCTGATCACACCAAGCTCTGTTTGCATATTTAAGGGATTTTTTAAATCCCAGCAGTGTCAATTTCAAGTGCCATCTGTCGAACTACTACCTACGTACGTATATTGCGTAAGACTATTTTTAAAGTCCTTGACTTAAAAATTGGAGGGTTTTAGGGTACAATGAATTGTGAAATTGAATATTTAAGAGGAAAATATTTATTTCTACTCGCTTTGGGCCCTCCTAGCTCGTCTGCAGCCCCCTAGTGGCGGATTGAATTTTGTAGCCCTATCATTAGGCTACATTTTGGTTATAAACATTTTCGATTAGCTGCCCGCGTTTTTGAGAAAATTGAGTTTAATGACGAAAAATCGAGACAAAAACAGTAAATTGAATTTTCTACTGTAATACTGAGAGTTGCGATTCAAAAGTTTGGCATTTTAGAGATACTTTTACACCACTATCGGAATATTTAAATCAAAACGGAATTTTACGAAAAATGTTTTTCCATAAACAATTTTATCAAATAATTTTTTCTCTTAAAATGTTATTTCACCATTTGATCTGATAGTTAAGGAGGCCGAATTTCAGGGGAGGGGCTATATGTCAGCACTGAGCCATCAGATCTGGAAACCCTTTGCAGGTCATTGAAAACCCGACAATACAGGGATGCCTACCAAATTCAAACTTTGAATTTGATGTGGTATGGTATAGTATAAACTTGGCGATTAAATTCGATATGGTTAGCTAATTCAGTTTGAATTTGATGTGGTATGATTTTGGTTTGAATTTGGTACAGTAGTGGTAGTTTGCGGTGATAAATGTCATAGAAACCTTTGGAAATTATGCTCAATCTACCTTTCTTTAGCTTTTTCGAATCAAAACATGCAGAAAGGATTGGGAGTATATTTTTGACGCATTCGAAAAGTGTTGTAAATATAGCCAACAAGCTAGTACTAAAATGTAAACACCTTATCAAACAAAATCATAATTCTAGTACTAAAATTATCTGGTAAAGGCGTTTGATTTTGATATGGTATGGTATAGTATAGAAGGAGCTGTTTTGAATTTGGTTTGGTATGGTACTAGTATTAGTATTCAAAGATTGATTTTAGTACTAGTACAATTTTGGTATGGTAGGCATCCGTTAATACAATGTGTGTTTGTGTGCCAACTATCAACTCGCTACGTCAAACTTTCATTTTTGGGGTCTGAATAAAATCGATCGGTTCAGAGACTGACTCTTAAAATTTTCGATTCTATACTAATACTGCAGCAGGCTTGATTAAGGTTTTTTGCTGATGAAAAAGTCAGCAGGCCACCACCACCTCGTTCGACAATAAAATCAATTTCGGGCTTTTAGCGCAGACAATATGTAACCCCTCCCTCCTTGCTCACCACTAGCTCGATGTTCAAATACCGTTGGGCCCGATTTCTAAAATTTTTCGATCCGTCCTAATTGATGCGCAGCTGTTGCGTACCGATTGCGTTTGTTAGCCAAGCCAAAGACCCTTCTAACCTTTTCTCTTGTTTTTTCAATAGGTTTTACTGATGAAACTGCTTGTTTTAAAAGTTTTAACAAGATTGAAAAACGGAAGTCGCCCTTCGCATAAGCTTTATTCGTCTTTGTGGTCAAGCAAACTTTGAATTTGATATGGTATGGTATAGTATGAAGTTGGCGATTTGAATTCGATATGGTATGGTATGGTACAGTACTAGCTAATTCAGTTTGAATTTGGTTGGTATTATTTTGGTATGAATTTGGTACAGTAGTGGTAGTTTGCTGTGATAATGTCATAGAAGCCTTTGGAAATTATGCACAATCCGCCTTTCTTGAGTTTTTTCGCATCAAAATATACAGAAAGGATTGGGAATATATTTTGACGCATTTGAAAAGAGTTATGAATATAGCCAACAAGCTAGTACTAAAATGAAAAGGCCTTACCAAAATCACAATTCTAGTACTAAAATTATCTGGTAAAGGCTTTTGATTTTTATATGGTATGGTACAGTATAGAAGGAGCTGTTTTCAATTTGGTTTGGTATGGTACTATGTACTAAATTCAAAGATTGATTTTAGTACTAAATTTTAGTACAATTTAGGTATGGTAGGCATCCCTGTTTGTGGGAAGAAGATTGGGTCAGGCAGGTTTTTTCGGGTTTGAGCCCAAATTCGGGGATAGGTTCTTAAAACCAAAACCGCATTCTGTCTCTGTGCCAAAAATCGCTAAAAGTGCTAACTGGGCTCAGATGCAGCGAAAATCGATGCTCTAGAGGAAATTTTTTGCATTTTATGTCAGAAATTGTGGGAGATTTCAACTTGCGTCCAAGAAAAGTGGAATAATCTCTGGTCTATCCGGCCATACTAGGATGAGCTACAAAAATACTGTGTTTGTTCCAATATAGCCGCGCGCGGCTTATTTATTTCGGAGCTCTGGGGACACGTGGCTTGTTTATTTCACCTTGATTTTGGTATCACAAAATGCCAAAACGGTAGGTTTGGGGTATTATTTTTACCAAAACTTCTGAAGAACCTGTGAAAGATTTAGTGCTCTTGTAGTTTTATACTTCATTCATGCCTTACAAGGTTGTTTGACAGTAGGATTAGCATACATGTAACAGGGGGGTCTGGGGGGTCTGGCCCCCACCCGACTTAGGCCAGACCCCCCCAGATGGGACCCCCCCCCCCCCCGAGACGATTTCACCGACTCCCCCCCTCCGATTTTCCTGGCAAGTAAATTTTCGAGCAAATGTTTGCAATTTTTTGCACTTTCACACACAAAAATTGCCAAAATCGCCTGCAAAACAGCACTTTTTAGCTGTATTTCAGCCCAAATTAGCGATTTTTAGCGATTAATAAACCGTGCGCTGCTTAATGGAGGGCGCCGTTTATTTCTTTCAAACCTCCTGTGACACGTGGCTTATTGGAATAGCTGGCTTACTGAAATAATCACGGTAAGCCTATGGGCTTAATTACGGAATAGGTAAACCTAAAATAAACCTAGGTGAGCTTTTTTGGCAGGCTTTCTTCGGAAAAAAGCCGTCCAAATTTTCAGCTTTTAGACCTGTGAAAAAGTTAGGTACAGGGTGTCTCAAAAAAATGATCACACTTCTTTTTACTGCCATTTCCGCAAAGTCTGACCAAATAGGCTAAAATTTGGACCATACCGGAGAGTGCTGCATTGGGTACCCGGGTACACTAACCAGCACTTAGCATTTTCCGCAAGAAAAATGAGATCCTGTTAGTGTACCCGGTACACTAACTGGCACTTAGCCAAATCATGTTATACTGCTTGTTTTCACGATTTCTGAGCAAAAATGCAATTTTCCAATCCAGATTACTGTTTCTGCCATGAAAATGAGAGTGGTAGGTCAAAGTTTCCATTCTTGTGAGGTTTGTATCAGTAAAAACGATTGAAAATTCGCAAAAATATACGTAGAACTGCTTTAAACCTACCGTAATGTTGGAAATTTTGGACACCCATAACATAAAATCTGTCTCCAAATAGTGTACCCCGGGTACACAATCCAGCACTAAGTGCCAGTTAGTGTACACCGGGTACGCTATCTGGAGGGGTACCCTATGCAGCACTCTCCGGTAGGTGCCAAAACTCGGGGAATTTTATGTGTTAAAGTTTGGTGCACTAGGCCTGACTAATTCCCGAGAAATTTCAAAAATAGTGAAATTTGTTAAATCAATAGTGAAAGCCAGTCACCGAAAAAATGATCACATTTCTTTTCACTGCCATTTGCGCAAATTTTGACCAAACAGGCTGAAATTTGGACCATAGGTGCCAAAATTCGGGGAATTTTATGTGTTAAAGTTTGGTGCACTAGGCTTGACTAATTCCCGAGAAATTTTTAAAAAAGTGAAATTTGGTAATTTCAATAGCGAAAGCCCGTCACCGAAAAAACGTTACATTACATTATCGCCTAAACTCAAACGATAGCGTTGGAGTTCATGCGTCAAAGTTTACACACGAATTACCCTGAATTTCTGCGTTTACAATCCAAATTTCATCCAATTCCGACAAAAATTAGGGAAGATACAGGAAAAGGAAATGTTTCCATTTTTCGGTGACTGGCTTTCACTATTGAAATTACAAAGTTTCACTTTTTTTGAAATTTCTCAGGAATGAGTCAGGCGTAGTGCACCAAACTTTAACACCTAAAATTCCGCGAATTTTGGCACCTATGGTCCAAATTTCAGCCTATTTGGTCAAAATTTGCGGAAATGGCAGTGCAAAGAAATGTGATCATTTTTTGAGACACCCTGTAGTTTGCTTACATGCCTAAATGAGCTACAGTTAACCCATAGCAACCTGCCGCCTTTTATTATCTATCGGAATTCCAATTAATTCGGCCGTTTTTCGATACTTTAGTTATCGGATGATCGGATAATTCCCATGTATTAGGATAGGAAGTAACACATCGGCGCGCATTTTTCGATTGATTATACAGGGTGTGCCAAAAAAAACAACCCAGCAGATTTTTTGCTGTAGCAACCGCAAATCTCAACCGATTTGAATGAATCCTTTTTCAAATGAAAGATAAATAAATGCTTAACAGATTGGTGAAACTTTCATTAAGATAGTCTGCTTAGTTCCTGAGATATTTGTCTTCAAAATCAAAACAGAGATTTTGGCAATGAACAAGAGTGATAAAGAACAACCCAGCAGATTTTTTACTTTTGCAACCATGAATTTCAACCGATTTGAGTCAATGCTTTTTTCAATGAAAGATTGATAAATTCTTCAAAGATTGGTGCAATTTTTATTGAGATTCACAGTTTAGTTCTTGAGATATTTGCCTTCTAAGTCCAAACAGATTTTGGCAAAGAACAAGAGCGATTCCGTTGCATTTCATAATAAAGCAGATTCCTACTGCTGGGGCTAATGATACTTTAGTGTTGAAGTAAACCGAGCTTCTGTATCACCAGTAAAGCCTCCAATAGCCCTTAGCAGTAGCAGGAGTCCCTATTATTAGCAAGTGCAAAATAATAAAAAAATCCCTCTTGTTCACTGCCAAAATCACTGTTTCGATTTTGAGAGCCAATATCTCAGGAACTAAGCAGAGTACATTAATGAAAATTTCAGCAGTCTTTTAAGGGTTTATTTATCTTTCATTTAAAAAAGGATCATTCAAATCGGTTGAGATTTGCGGTTGCTACAGCGAAAAATCTGCTGGGTTGTTTTTTTTGGCACACTCTGTATATCGGGTGCTCCCAGGGTCAACTACTCTGTAGGAGTAGGTAGGTTACAAAGGGTTAAGGACGCTTTGTATGTCCGGTTTGTTTACGGCTACATATAGCTGATTGATTCCAAGTCGGCCGTTAGCAGAATCCATACCTATTACTCTAAACTCGGCTTAATTATGCATTAATCGACTTTCCAGCTTTACTGCTTTGTCGTGGCCACAGGCCCGCAGCCGTAAACCAGTCCGATTTGCCTGTTTCTCGTCACCAGATAAATTAGTTCTTTTAAATGCTCTGCTCAGGAATAATTTAGATTCCGGTGTCGCTTGGCTAGTTTTTTATCCTCCGACCAAGTCCCCGGCGACATTGGCCAGCTTTTCCTCTCTCTCTGATTAGCTGAAATTGCAGTCGGCTTGCCAATTACCGAACAGGCTTAGCTGCCTGTGCTAAACAAACTTTTTGCCTACACGTTCGGGCTGTGTGCCTATCTCTAGTTCTCACCCTAAACTATAAATAAACCTTAGTTCAAACTTAAATCTTAGGCTTAGACTTAGACCTAGAGGTCCAGATGTGTATTACCCCAGTTTTCCACCTACGTATAAGACCCCTCCGGTTATAAGACTCGGGTCTTATAACTGAGTTTCTTTTCCGATTGTAAGACCCGGGTCTTATAGCAGGTGGTCAGAAAGCAGGGTCTGTCAGGGGGCATTTTCCAGTTATAGGACCGGGGTCTAAGCTCAGAATGGTGTGTTTTCGTGTATATTTTTTTACAAGATAACTAATGAATATGGAGTTTTTTAACTCAGGTCGTTCAAGTATCGCTCTTAAACCGGCGTAATCTTGGTAAAATTCTTGATTTGATAGGTTTAGATAGCTGCTGTATAAGCATATTGGAGCTTCTAAGTTGCCTAAGTTTTCAAAACTTGTTTAATACTGAGTTATTCAGACTTAAACGTACAGTAGTCAGTTGTTGCCAAGATCAAAACCAGTGTAGTTCATGCTTTTAATGCAGAACATCGAGTTTTAATTGCAAAATATAGATTTTCTACTAACAAGAGGCGGGTCTTATAACTGGTGCAAAAATGTGACCCACTAATTTAGGCATTTTCCTGTTATAAGACCCAGCATTATAGGTGGAAAACTCCGGTACTGTTTTTCAGCAAAAAATATTTTATATTTATTGATTTTTAGCACTGTCTGTACCCACATTAGAATTTAGCCTCAAACTCTCATCCCCTCTCTGCATCTGCAGATAACCTGTTAGATGTGTGGCTTATTTTCGCTAGTTATCTGGCCTCTTATGCAGTACCGACTCACATTTGAAATGGTTTTGCGCAAGACGCTTGAGATTAAAAGCGAATCTCGCATCACCTATACATAGGTAGGGACGCCACAGCCAAATAACGATGATTGAACAGTTATTTCAAGTTGACTGAGCTCTGTCAAAGCCGGGAGGATGGCTTGCTTCAAATAGATTGAACGAGTCTCTCAGCGCCCTAACCACATATGTATTGGTCTGCATAGCTGCGCTGCTCCGCCGAGAGACGCCGGGGGAAATTGGCTTAAGCACCGCAATAACTACCCTAGCAAGCTGCTCATTAAAATACTTGATTAACGTAAGTACACATCTGGTGGAGTTGGTTTAACAGGATGAGATCGGCTTGTTGCTGATGGCTGCCTACCTCTACGTCATTCTACTCTCTGTATTATTTACGGGTGTGGTTTTAGATTTCTTATAGAGATCTTTTTCTTTACCTTTCTGTATTTTACAGACGTTTGTAAAGCGTTGGCGCTACAGCAGCAGCTAACGGCCGATATTTTGGAGAAATATGACAGAAGGGTGAAGCCGAAACGAGTGCCGAATGATCCAGTGCTTGTTACTTTTCGATTGGATCTGTACCAGATTCTAGAAGTGGTATGCTTACCATCATTCGCAGCCACTTTTCTACCCTTTTTTGTTGCATTTTAGAACGAGCCTAAGCAGTTCATGACTCTTAATACATGGATTAGCGAAGTAAATAAATTAAGAATTGGGTCTAATATTCATTAATTGGTGTTTGCACTTTGCAGACTTGGGAAGATGATTTATTGTACTGGAATCCGAACAACTATGGCAATTTGACTGAGCTGACTCTGCCGCATAATGTGGTCTGGTTGCCAGACACCATACTGTACAATAGGTAATACTGGAGATGGTGAAAGTGTTGCGGTTTGGTTCGGTTTGGTTTCATTCAGTTTGGTTCGGTTTGGTTCGGTTCGGTTCAGTTCGGTTCAGTTCGGTTCGGTTCGGTTCGGTTCGGTTCAGTTTGGTTCGGTTCAGTTCAGTTCGGTTCGGTTCGGTTCGGTTCGGTTCGGTTCGGTTCGGTTCGGTTCGGCTCAGTTCAGTTCAGTTCAGTTCAGTTCAGTTCGGTTCGGTTTGGTTTGGTTCGGTTCGGTTCGGTTTGGTTCGGTTTGGTTCAGTTCGGTTTGGTTCGGTTCGGTTCGGTTCGGTTCGGTTCGGTTCGGTTTGGTTCAGTTTGGTTTGGTTCAGTTCAGTTCAGTTCAGTTCAGTTCAGTTCAGTTCAGTTCAGTTCAGTTCAGTTCAGTTCAGTTCGGCTCTCCTCTCCTCTCCTCTCCTCTCCTCTCCTCTCCTCTCCTCTCCTCTCCTCTCCTCTCCTCTCCTCTCCTCTCCTCGCCTCTCCTCTCCTCTCCTCTCCTCTCCTCTGCTCTCGTCTGCTGTCCTCTCGTCTGCTCTCCTCTCCTCTGCTCTCCTCTCCTCTCCTCTCCTCTCCTCTCCTCTCCTCTCCTCTCCTCTCCTCTCCTCTCCTCCTCTCTCTCCTCTCCTCTCCTCTCCTCTCCTCTCCTCTCCTCTCCTCCTCTCCTCTCTCCTCTCCTCTCCTCTCTCTCTCCTCTCCTCTCCTC